>JAQGDQ010000157.1:0-191536 GCA_030141605.1 Tubiluchus corallicola | reverse complement strand
AGTGCTGTGAAAGTAATTGACATTTAAACCCATATTTTTGACAAATGCTGAATGACAAACAGATTAATTATTGTCATAACATTAGTAGCCACTCTTTACTAGACAATTAAAATAATTTAATTTTTCTAAAGGCCCATTCAGAATACATTGTTGTGAGAACATTTGAAGATGCTTTGGACCGCAAAGATGTTGATGAACCCACTCGTGATGTGTTGTCGACGCTGTATCAACTCTACTGCATGTATACAATCGAGCAAGCTGCAGGCGACTTCCTAGAGGTACAAGTTGGAATCAATAATAAGCCTTTTCACAATTCTAGCGATTGATGATGATCTTGAGAAAGTCAAAGGTTAAATGTACCAGACAACGCATTTGTGCACACTTAACAACATCTCGCAGCCCCAGCTATTCTAATAGAAGCAGTTTTAAGAGCTAGCTAGAATCTTACCTAATTTATTTTTTCTTGTTCCCAAGCAATATCCTGCTAGTAAATCACTCTACGTACAATACATAGTTATGTAAAGTCCACGTCAAGTTACTGAAGTGATGCGGCAGACCACTTTGCTTTACCAACATGTCACGTGACGGTTGCAGTTGAGATGCGTTGCTGTGGTACACTTGACCTTTGGCCTACAGCAACTGCACGTGCGCACGTGTGATGAAAGAGACTGTTGTAGTTCCTTCATGGTAGGCTTTTCACAATGCTTCGTTTTGTTTTAATTTTACGTTTAAAGTTAAAATAATTAAATAACATACCTGTTTTTATTGTTTTGAAATTTAAGAGCTTACAGTAAAACTTTTTACTGTGTTTTAGTTTTAAGTACAGGATAACAGTTATGTACTTTCTTTAAAAGTGTACCTTTCTCGTGGTTTGATTTTAAACACAAAATCAAAATGTTTAATCAACTCGTTAAAAAATTTTTTAGTATATGTTCCCGCGCATTTTTATGTGCTTGCTCCCCCTGACTTTAGAACTTGGCTACGCCCCTATCAACAAGCTGTGTGTTTTTTGCGAAGGATGGTTTCATGAATGGCACTCAGTTAGCTCAGGTGAAACAATATGTGACAGAACTGCTTGCAGAAGTGAGACCCAATGCTGTGACTTTGGTTGACGCGTTTGACTACCATGATGATTATCTACGCAGTGCATTGGGAGCGTACGATGGCAACGTTTATGAACGACTGTTCGAATTCGCCAAGAAATCCACGTTAAACGAAACAAACGTTAGTATAACTAAAGATTCTAATCTATATTCTAAACTTATAATAATGGTGATGATGATAATAATAACAACAACAACAACAACAACAATAATAATAATAATAATCTTTATTTGAAGTTGGCTGTTAGGATGAACAATTAAAATAAACCCCAAAGAGCTTTTGGACCAACGGTAAATAACAATCTACAACTACATAACAGAGACTATAATTACCCCACGATTACCCTAAATGCCGTGCACCAAACAGGGCAATAGCAAATACCATTTATAAAATTTTTGGTCAAACTCATGATCTCCCAAACGGAAAGCGGACGCGTTACCACTAGACTAAACCGTCTGGTTACACTAGTTTTCTTGAGTTTAAAGCACAAGAAAACCCTTTACTTGTATAAAGTTAAAAGAAATCGCATTGAAATTTTGTACCGACTATATGTTGCCTTACTGTGCAGAGCGCACGAAGCTTGCGTCAGCAGCAACGATGGATGAAACTTGTAAATTTAAGCTCCCGCGGTGACCGTTAGGCGCAGCCATTTTAATGCAAAGTCGTTTGAAACAAGTTTAGATAACATTGCTTGAAATTCGAAAAAGTAATCAGAGCATTCGTAGCACACATTTCGCAAACTACGCAAAGTTATAAATTACTGTATCTTCTCAATAGCATTAAAAATACGTTTTTGGTGAGCCATTGGTGCACGCTGGGAAGCTGAGTCAGTGACACTTTAAATTGCTAAGAATTTTCTTTTGTAATTACATAAGTCTTTCAAGCAGGTAAGCGTAATGCGAAGTAATATAACTTTGCGTGGAAAGATTTTTGGAACATACTTTAAAATCCCCTTTTCTTCATTTTCAAGTAACGATGTTAGAAAATGGTGATTGAAATGCTGATTGAAATCACTTCCTCATAATCGACAGTGGCGTTCATAAAGCTTATGTGGCGTCATCCTGCGACAAAAATAGAGAACAGCACAACTAGGGGCCCTTTTGAATCCTCATTTTTCTTTTTACATTACGAGAGGTTTATTAGCAGATTGAAACAAGTGAGTTCTTTATGGGACATCTTGCAGAGAGCTGCCGTCATCATTACTTAATATTAGTCCTAAATGTCACAACTTCCTCCACTGACTAAAGTTCCAAATTACGAATAAGCTTAAAAATAATTAACTTTCAAACTAGAGTAGAGCAGGAATTCATTTTAATTTAAAATACGTTTAGCTAAATGTAAATCACGCCGAGTTTAGTGTGAATAGGCTAACTAGTTCGTTTCAACATTCTTCACTTAATAAAAAAATAGTGACAGTGTATTGTTGTTGCAAAAATTTATTATAACTGCATTATATCAGTGCATCCAAGTCTAGCAAGGGTTTTGTCATACAGCGTGTACAGTTAACATATTACACAAGTGCGAAATTGAGTCCTTTGAAATTTAAAATTTTCAAAAAACAAAAACAAATGCCACGTAATTTAGACAGGGGTTCGATCGTCGTCGTCCTCCTACTCCTCCTCCTCATCATCATCATCAACATAATCATCGTCGTCGCCTCATCATCATCGTCATCATCATCACTATCATCATCATCATCGTCATCATCATCATTTAATAGTTTTTACTTTCTTAGCAAGTATAATTTTATTAACTATTAATGGAAAAATTTTCTTTTAGATTCATCCGTCCTATTACACTTACTTGAAGCCAATGATGGAAGAAGCCAGGTCAAAGCTGTAAACTGTGATAATGTACTTCAACGTGAAGCAGTCTACATGTAGCACAAAACACTCATTATTTAATGCAAGAACAAATTAAGATCGTTGTTTATAATGTTTATTAATGGTCAAAAATAATAATGTTTAACTTCACTATTGTTTTATTACATATAATCACGGTGTATATGCTAATTACAAAAGAAATAATTACATGATTATTTATTTGGATATTGCAGCTGACCGCTAATTATTTTTAAAAAGTTTAATTTTTGAAAGATTTTTATCATAGACTTGAAAACTGTTTTTTACCATTTACAATTTATTATCACATGTAATTTGTTTTATTTACGTTATGATGGCTGTATCAAGCATAGAGGATAGCATATTAGTGGCATCTAGCGACCGACAATACAAGTTATATCATAACAATGGCAATGCAAGTGAAAAACTTCAGTGAAGTGTAAAATTTTTTGATGAGTTTATGGATGAGTTATGCAAAGCTTGTTCAAATTGGTAAATAATAAATTTTTACCGTCTGCGCACTTGCGCGATAAAACTGTTGTTCGTTTAATAAGAAATTTTCCTTTTTTGGTCTAGCCTTTTTGTGATGTTATGTGAATGCTGCTCCTGCAAATAAGTTGTTCGCTTTGGCTGAAGTCTGCTGCTTGACTGTGTGCCACAAGCTAACCTTCATAGTGTTTCAAATTGTCAGAAATTGAGGTTTATAATGCTACGCAGTTATAGCATTTCAGTTACACTGATAGCGACAAATTATTATGCTTTCCAATAGATGGCGTGGCCAAATCGTCATCAGAATTACCTGTAACACAACAAAACTGTTTACTCTGTACGATGATGACATATGACACAAGGTTACCAGAACAAAAGATTTCTGAATGACGTCTGAGTGCTGCAGCAGGGACATTTCTAGATGCTATTTTTGAATGGCGAAGTACACGTATGTCAGAAACAAAGCAAAAGTTTGTGAAGCTAGTTGCTGACCATTTCCGGTCCCGTAATTTTACGTCTCCTTAGCCGCTATGATTCAATGAGTATTTTTCAATAAGTATGGTTCATTGGCTATTTCTTATGAACATAATATTCCGTTTTGCAGGACCAATACTGCCAGATGCTTTGTAAAATTTACCGCCCCAAATCCATGGAATAAAATATCAATTTATGTTACAACACATCGAGCATGTATATGGGTTTAAAAGATTATATAAAATCTCTTCTACTCCAATCCTACTTGTAACACATTTTTTTAGTTTGACCGTGAACTGTGATAGTTACAGTATATCCCGTGACTGGCTATATTGCCAGATGCTTCACTTTACTGTTCATATTTTCATACTTTTGCATCCGGTCTCTACTGAACTCCTTTCTATTTCGTTTTAGTGGTTTCACAAGCTTTGCTTCTCGACCACCATGTAGCATCTATTTCTGGTTGATAAACTATATCTATAGCTATACTAATATGGTTCAGTTACAATTATTGCATTTTATATTTGATCTTTCCTAGTTATAATGCATACTAGTCATAAGATGATAACGCAAATTGTTATACTGAACTGGATAATAAATTACAAATTACGAATTAAATGGGACGCTATTTGAACAAACTCTGTGCAGTTATAGATCTTGATTTTAGCCAAGCTGCAGATATAATTGATGAATCCTTCCTAGGTACAAGCGTCACTCGTTAATTATATTCATTTCTACATGCTATTATTATTGAAAACACCTATTTTAATTCGTCTGTTCACCGATGTTTAGCATCACCGAGTCATGTTAGTACTTATAGATCGTTGATCAGCTAGCGATTCGAAATACCATGCTGCGAGCTTTTTTAACATAAGTAGAAAAATATATGTATAATACAATGTTTTGTTTCCAAAAAACCCTCTTGGGAAGTTCGGACAAATGTCTATTTATTACACGTAATTTTTATTTCTTCATTTTTTGGGTTCCAAAGTTTTAAATCTCGTAACATTTTATTAAAATGCATTGAAAAGAAGAGCTAGAATGTTGGTCTGCTTTCTGACATGCAGGCGTGAAAAGAACCAATAGGCCAGGAAAAGCTAGGCGGTGCGAAAGTGTAATAGCGCCGAATATGAAAATGAAAAATCATTCTGCTTCCTTTAACATTGCCGGAAAACAGCGGTGCGCGAGTGTCGTCGGAAACGCATTTTGTTCCAGTTTGTGCACAGCTTCAGTGATCGCCCCTATTGCCACAAGAGGTAACAAAGTAATTTTGGTGGTAATCAAATACTTCATTGCTTTTCCAAGGTGTGGATTTGTTTTCACTGTGAATGTTTGTTCTTACTATTTTCTTAACTAAGACATATAAGTTTCATAAAGGAAAAGAAGATGTTGAAGTCGTAGTTGTTGGTATGATTTGTATAAACGTGTGTCACGGTGTGTGTAGAAACCATGAAATGATTTCCCCCAATCGTTTGCAATGGTCCATTATAACAAAGCATTTTTGCTAATTTGTGTTGGCAATTTGTCCAGTTTGTCTGTAGTATAGCGCTGCATAAGTTAGGCGGAGTAGTAGCTGTGAGGCAGGTAAGAAATGAAAGTAAACTTGTTTCTCAAGCATCTACTAACTATACCTTCCAATTTTGAGTTTAAAGCTAATTATTGGGTGTAGCACTTCTACCTCCCTCGCAGCGTGACGCCAGGTTCTAGAAGAGTTCTTTATTTATCTAGGGCTCCACCACTAGACAGGTTGCTTAGGGTGCCAAATGCTGAAATTAATTTAAATTTTAAAGTTCAGCTATAGAGTAAGTAATAGTATAGTGTATGTGTAATTGCTTAATTTTATCACATACATAATCAAGATCATTCTGAATCATAAACGCAAGTTTAACCGCTTTTACAAAACTCAATTTACAGCTGCTAGCTGGGCATTTTAAAATGAGTGCTGCGTATTGCCGAAGAAACCAAACAAGCTAGGTAGTTAAGCGTTAACAAAATTATAAACAAACTCAAAAAGCTAAAAGTCATACTTAACTATTATGATTATGCTGGAAAGTTAAGTGAGTGCTCTTTCCTTTAGATTTAGCTTTGCTGACCTGCATTTGAAGGTTTTGAAAACATAAGATTGGCTGTAAGATGTAAATTTTCTCTAGCAATTTCAGGCCACATTCGGTTCCTTGACATGTACCGCAATTCCCTGAGGCATCCGAGAAAATCAGGATGGCTGATCACAGTATCTACAATCAGGGATGTTACCGAAACCAAAATTTATAAAATGTAGGAAACCAATACCAAAACGAAACCGAACTGATATCATTTTTGCAAAACCAACTACTATCAAAACCGAAAACTTCAGAAAGTACTTTGTATTTGCTCGTAATTGCTCTGATACAAGCTTGATGAAGTAGCTGGGCAAAAAATGTAGAAGAATGTTTATGTTTAAAGATCATGAAGCTGTAACAAATTTTGTTAAGTTAAACATGGTTTTATTCAAGGTCTGCTTTGATATTTCGGTTGATTGTGCCTGGAGACCTTAAACTTCAATGTCATAAGCACTGACGATATGCTGCATTGTTGTAGAAAACATGCTACAAATGGTACCAAAAGTTAAATAAACACTATTTACACTTTATTTGAACTATTTTAGGCAAAAATTTTTCAACGATTTTTAACGTCTAGAAATCAAAAAGGTAAGCTGGATAAATACTACTAAAACCTGAGAAAAATGCTAACGAAAATTACAGAAACTTTCAGCTACGAAACTTAATAATTTTCGACGAAAACGAAACTCAAGTCGAAAGTGCAATTATCTGCAAACTGAAACGAAATTTTCGTTTCCGTAACGTCCCATCTACATTTTCTGCTTTTACTGTTATGGTGTACCGTTAGTGTTATACTGTTAGAAATCTTTACTGACACCTGTGATACTTAATAATGATATCAGTCGAAATCAACTCTCAAGTTTATTGTGAAATCTTCTTCTTTTCAGAAGGTCGTGAAGTACAATGAAATGTGCACATTAGTCTAAATGGCAGAACCTAGGAGAATAACACTCCAACCGCCTGCTCCTGTGCAGGTGAAGAAAAAGAAAAAGAAGGACACATCGCCGCATGCCACAACTTTCCGATTTGAAATTACTCTCGGCGAATCCACGGATGACAAATGTCCGGAGTATTCGTTTGCTGATCTAGTCAAAGAAAAACTGGTACAAATCTTAGTTATTGTCATTGTGAAATGATTAGTGTGCTCACCAGCTGTTTGTTTTACTGACCACAAATCGGCAATTGTTGGTTGCTACAGACTTTGCAAGAGACACTGATGTTATGTTTAAATCCAGTAGATGACTTTTGCTGACAAAGATCTGGGCTTAGCAGCAGAAAAAACCCGGAGCAAAATGATCTGCAGTCAACCTTGGATATAAGGGACACCTCCGGACCTGAAAAAATCGTCCCTTATATCCGATGTCTCTTATAGCTGAAGTTGAGTCAGACGGAGGGCGTATCTAGACCTGTATCTATATACCTCATATGGTAGCCTAATGCCCAATGAACCATCTTGAACTGAACACAAAAATCGATGTTTATTCAAACTCATCCCAAGACAAGCCATTTTACTACTGGTAGTTATGCTAATAATGTTTATGCAAATGTTTAAGCAGAGTCTTTAGAACATTTTTACTCCGTAGTGATCAGCAATTTTACTCCAAGTTTGCTTGTTATTCATTTATTTCCAAAAAAGTCTGACATCCTTTTCTGGGTTAACCTGGATGCCCACTGTCGAATGAGAAAAACATCTAGCTTATCCCCCGATAATATGGCCTCATTACAATTCTCCTCTGTTGTATCACACATAAGGAGGTAATCTCGCACAGATGGCCAAAGCCGCGGAATACAGTCGGACCCGCGCTGGGTCTCGGCATAGGCTTTTTAAGATGTAAAAAATATTTGATCATAGTATATGCAAAGTAATTTATCTGGGTTTCTATTACACGAGGCCTGAAGATATCGTCCCTTATAACCGAAAGTCCCTTACATTTGAGTACCTTATACATGAAGATTTTTAAAAGGAAAACCATTACGAAAAATCGGGACCGGTGTTGGTGGTCCCTTATAAGCGAGTACCTTATACCCAAGGTTGACTGTACTATCGGAGTTTGAAAATACAAGTTTTTTACAATTGCAGTACTAAGGAGTTTTTTTTTTAACATTTTCTTGATAATTTGATGCTAGTATATAAAAGCCCAATATATTTAGCATTTGTTTTTATATAAAAAAAACAAAAAATTGACATTTGACCAAATTTTTGGAGCATTCTACTTTGAAGCATCATACCATAGTTTTAACTATGTCCGACTTACGGACGATTTTGGTTTGCAAACACACATGTAGTGATGTGGCAGCAACATCTTTGAGGAAATGAGATTTTGCATGAGTTCTGGAGAAATATTGTACAGTTATGTGTGGCTTTAAACTAAATTGATTTGTATTGAAGCATTAGTACGAAATAATTTTGATGTCAACATACATGCAGAAATAAGTTTGGCATCCATTATTGTAAATATCAATAAAGTGAAGGCTATAGCAGAAACATGGATGTACTAATAAAAGATTCTGCCTTTTATTTTTACTAACAAACAGATGCTTCGCAGCCCAATATGGGTTTCTTCTTCAGTGTAAACATAAGCAATATAGAACACCTTGTAATGCAAAATTATAAAATAAATCAAACAGAAAACAAAAAACTGCCTTCATTGCATTATGGTTTGCTTCTTCAGTGTAAACATAAACAATATGAAATATTGCTTATCGTTAATGGTGATGGCGCTTTTTTGTTTTCTGTTGGGGTTATTATATAATTTTACATTTCAAGGTGTTCCATATTGTTTATGTTTACGCTGAAGAAGCAATGCACAATGGACTGTGAAATGTTCTATTGTTAGCCAAAATAAGTGCCAGAATTTTGATTAGTACACCATGTTTCTGTCTGTAATCCTCGTTTTACTGAAATTAAACAGGAGTTGATGATAATTCTGAATGGTTTGCTATCTTATTAAAGCTTTTCTAAGCTGGATATGCATAGTTGTTTATGAGTAGTTTATTCTCGACCTGTTGGTGCTCAAATAAAGTGTAGATTTCACTGCTTTGTTCTAGGTATCAGTTTATGCATATGATTGCTTAAATGACTGTTTCAGAATCAAGATGTTATTAGCGATGACCCATTTGCAGTACAGGATGCTGCTGAGAGTGACAAACTTGCTGCAATTGCCCGAAGTTTCGAAGAAAAATATGTAAGTTATGCACAAGTTAAGAACAATGATGTTAGAGACAGTGGCGGCTTGCAGCTAAAATTAGTGGGGGCTACTGCTTCAGAAAAGTTTTACCATTGTTTTTGATATAGGAGATATTTGAAAATTAGGTGCTGAATGACCTCTTTTCTTAACTGTAACTTTCTCATGGAGAACCAACTGTGCAAACTTAAGCTGTTGAAGTTTACTTACAGTCACAGAACTTACTTCTTGGGAATGCAAGGAGGCCATAATTAAATTATATAAATTTTCTGTAAAATAAAAGAACCAAAAAACTTTGAATTAAACAGCAAAGCTGGAAACCTGGCAATCATTTAATTCTACACTGTATCACATTCAAGAATATAGTGCATGGTTTTTAAGCACAACACATGCTGAGTCGAAAAAAAGACTTGTACAACAGGGTCTTGACACTGGGTGAGCGAGAGTGCAATCTCTCTCTACGTAGCATGCAGCTTCTTATCTCGGATTTGTGCACATGGCCACATGTACACAATAGCTAAACACTGCATCGCTGGAACTGTGAAGCGCACAATTCCGTCATGTGCTGTGCTTTGGTAAAAGGATTTACAAGTATAAAGAAAGAACCAAAGAATAAAGACTCATTATATTAAATGTTATCAACAATATCGAGTGAAAATAGGGGGATGCTGCAGTGTCACAGTGGCTATACAAGAGCCGCCACTGGTTAAAGAGTTGATCTATTATAGTAAATACAGTTTTGGTACGTTTAGTTTCATGGAAACTTAGAACAAAAAATTGTAGTTAGTAATACAGGTTTTATTTATTATTGTTAGACTCCCAAGCAATTTTCAAAAAAGGGACGCAAGCATAATAGAAAATGGGAAGACTATATGGACCTCGGGATGGGCTATGATGAAAATGATCCATTTGTCGATAATTCTGAAGCGGTAAGTGTTCTGTTGTCTTTATTAGAAGCTAAGAATGTTTTTACAATCAAATGCAAGTTGGAAACACTTGTTGAGTTCTGCTTCTATTTTGGGGAAGTACGAGATGGCTGATGTATTCTGCTTATTATATTTTTACTTGTAAAGTTTGTTAGTGTAACATGTATTGATGTTGAAGAAGCACTTCCTCATTTCCAACTTGTGTTTGGATTTAGCAAAGCTCTAAGAAGTTACGTCAATGAACACTTGTGTAGTATACATATAAAAAAATTGCTTGTCCCACTTCTTTGTTTATTTCTGGTGCAAATTGTGTCGAGAGTTATTGAATCTTTTAAAGTACATGATGCAGTTGATGAAATGCTTGTTTCATCCAATCTTCAGATATCAGCTATTCAAATAATTATAATATGTTTAATTCAATTTCGTAAATCAATTGCTCTGTATCAGTTAATGTGTAAAATATAAAAACAAGTATATTTTGCTGGTACGTAGGCTATCATTCACCAATTTTCAGTCAAAATTAATAAAATTTTTGTCTTTCTTTATGTCGTTTAAATTTGATTTCTCTTGACTTTGACATATTTCTTACAGTATGATGAGTTGGTCCCTTCAACTCTTACAACTGAATTCGGTGGCTTCTACATTAATTCTGGAGATCTAGAATTCCGTGACGTGTCTGATAGTGAAGATTCCCATAGTTTTACAAATTCCCTGCGGAAGAAAAAGAAGGTATATTGTTCATGATTTATTACAGAGATAAATCTATGGTACCCGAGCTGCATTTACGAACGTTTTATGCAGTTTTTTAATCGTGTTTTTCCGAGCAACTTGTAGCAGCTTTTTGTGCAGTGGGAGCCGTTTATGTGAATCACTGTTAAGAGAATCAGTCACCTAATTGATTCAAAAACGTCTGATACGCGCCGCTCCTATGCCTAGCAGTTTCCTTTTGAAGCTTTTGGTGCTTTTCAAAGAACATTTCAATCAGTTAACTTTAGCTGTTGTGCCACCGATGCAGCAGCAATCTGCCAGTATTTTTTGCGACTTTACAAGTGGAGAAAATAAGTATATAGATCTAACATTTAAAGCTCTCATCCTTTGCAGTGCTGAAGAGGCTTACTGAAGAGCGATAACTCATATTTCTCTATAGTAGTAATACTGCATGTGTTAGCTAATAGCTTCAGTGGGTTAGATCCATGGGTCACAACTGATCCATCACAAAGTGAGTCAATTAAGTGGCTCCTGCTATGATTACTATGAAATTCTGGTAATCATGCTTAAATATAAAAGTTTGGCTATTGTCAGCACGTGTTTAGACAGGTATGCTTAACATGCGGTTTCAGATGTTCAGTTATCAGTACTAATCCATTTTCATTGTAGAATAAACAGAAAATTACGTCTGACTCTGATGAAGGAACGGACAGTTCTTCGGCTTCTGCAAATAGAAGGAGGAAGGTACAGTAGTCTCTGAAGTACTGTATTTCTGCTGGAGTTACATTTGCATAAAAACAACATCCTTTAACACATTAGTCATTTTTCGGCTAGCAAACCCATCTAAATGTGTTTTTAAGATCTTTTAAAGCATTCTACATGGTATGGTACTTGGTATGGTCCTGGTTTATGTTTATGGTACTTGTTTGTTTCTTAGAAAAATATTTAATCATAAACATTTACTTAGTTAACTGATAACTTAGTTATATTCCTGATTTATTTACTTAAATTTAATTACTTTCCAATTCAGACTCACTAGTGAATGCCAATCCGATTAGAAAAATGATTTTAATGGTCGGTTTTTTAAAGTTAGTTTATTTTTTGCTATTTGCAGAGAAAATTACTGAATGGTATAGATGATGGTAGAAAGAAAGGGGATGCAGGCTTCAAAAAACCCAAGAAAATTAAAGGGTAATGTTAAGTTAATGATTGATTTATATCTGTCAAATCTACAATTGTGGGTGGTGTGATGTGTCTTTAAAAACATAAATATATTTAACTGAAACGTTAGATGTCACAAATGGCATGGATGGTATTAATGCAACCAATTAGTCGATTACAGTCGTGAATCGATTGCAATCGACTGCCGAATCGGTTTAAGGAACTGATTAATCAATTATGAAAATGCAAAGTACACCGGTGTCCTGCCATTAATTGATGGTGTGTTGAATGTTGAATTATAAATGAACATAAAAATTTAATATATAGAGTTTTTTGTATTTATTGTGACTAAAAAGCTTTTTCACAGTTCCAGTGATTCATTATGATTGTGAAAAGGTCAAATGGCAGTGATTGATGTTGATGGTTAGGTGTACCAGGCAAGGCGTTTGTGTACACTTGGCAATGCCTCGCAGCTGATGCTGTTGTAATAGTAGCAGTCTAACATGTTTTAACAGCTAGCTAGAACCTTACCTAGTTCATTTTTCTTGTTTCCAAGCAAGATCCTGCTAGTAAATCACTTTATGCACGGACTAATGCATAATTAAGTAATGTCCACTTAAAACAACTGAAGTTACTGAACTGATGCAGCAGACGGCTTTGTTTTACACGTCTCATGACGGTTGTAATTAAGATGCGTGTTGCTGTGGTACACTTAACCTTTGACCTGTATAACTGCGCATGCACACCAACCAAACTGTGAAAAGGCTTTCTGAAACAACTGTGTGTCAATGAGTTGCTAGACGAACAGTCCAATAAAAATATACTTGCTTTCTTACAGGCCATTCTTGAAAGTTAAGAAGGTCAAAACAGTTGCTGACATCATCAAACAGCGAGCCATCATGCAGGCCAACACTCCGAAGAAAGAATCAAACGACGTCACACAGTTGACCAAGAAGCAAGAATCGTCCATTATGGATGCCATAGACAGCGTCATCGGAGCGTCGACGCAGGATCTTGACATAGATATCAATTTACTGGAAGAGTTTGGGCAGAATAGTCATGGGGAAGATAATAAGGGTATGTTTTACAAGTCTGAATTCTCTGGATACACGAATTGTTGCCAGAAAAGATGTGCTGTACCATATTTGGCTGTCAGCATTTATTCTGTTTTGGTCTGATAGGTCTTTTCCTGGAGCATTTTTATTTCTAGATTTGATTGTTGAATTGCAGTTTGACAGAATTTGAAATGATTGTTGTGCTGTAGATGTCTAGATTGTTGATGTGCAGATTTATTTATTTTATTCATTTATTCAAAAAATAATTATTTATACCAGCCATAATATTTTACCTATCCTTGCCTGATGCTGAGCAACACAGTGTTAATTTTCGCACACAGACATATTTACTGTGCGTTGTTTTTAACTACGGTAGTCGCCGCTTAGTAAAACCACCACTGGACCAGCAGTAAGTGGTCTTAATAAACAGTAGTTTTGTTATGCAGTGTCCTGTTCCAAGCCTGTGTATTTGACAAAGCATAATACATAACAACAAGCCTTTTCACAATTCCACCGATTGATGATAGTCGTGAAAAGGTCAAAGGTTAAGTGTCGCAGACAACATATTTGTGTACACTTGACATCGCCTCACAGCCTATGTTACTGTAATATTAACGTTTTAACAGCAAGGTAGACCCTTACCTAGTTAATTTTTTCTTGTTCTCAAGCAAGATCCTGCTAGTAGATCACTTTATGCACAGACTAATGTATAGTTAAGCAAAGTCCTTGTAAAACAACTGATGTTACTGAACTGATGCGGCAGACAGCTTTGTTTTACACACATGTCGCGCGACAGTTATAGTTAAGACACGTCGCTGTGGTACACTTAACCTTTGACCCACAGCAACTGCGAAACTGTGAAAAAGCTTATTAAACAGTTAACTCTCTCGTTTATGATTCAATTTCAATAAACAGACTAGCAGCTGTACATGCAGAGCAGTTATGACGAAACAATCGACTTTAACTTTCACTGTGACTTTGACTAAAAAGAGGTGAATTTAGGAAGCGGTATTTAAATTTTAGTATCTAGAAATTCTTACAAATAGGCAAACTGTCAAAAACACAGTTTATTTTTGCATTTTATTGTTGCTTTTATTGGCTGTTACTGAAACATGGTCTTATTATAATGGTGCACTGGTTTTACTCACTGGTTTTTCATAATTGTAGTTTCTGTCGGGTAATTTCAGATGGTGCATCAACTACCCTAAAATGCAGCTGATTTTATTATCTCTGGTCCTATTAAACAGTGACTACTATACTAGTTTAAATTGGATACTTTTTTCTAGGAAAACAAATACGAGCGCACTGCCTCAGCGTAAATAATGCAGTACTGTAATGCTGTATTCTTGAAACTTATTTTAAAAGTCTCTGTACTTCAGCATTCTTTAAGGGGGGGGGGGGCAAACGGATTTCTAAAGGATATCGTAAAAAACTTTCCACAGAAAGTCGTATTACTTAGTATTATACTTACGTGTTTGAAAGACTTATGTAATTGAAAAAGAAAATTCTCAATAATTTAAAATAATTGTGCCACCTGGTGAAACAGCACTGTATCACCATCCCAGTGTGCACGAATAATTCACTTAGAACACAATATTGATCTTATTGACAATACAAAGTAATTTAAACTTTTGTTTAGTTTGTGAAGAATGCGCTACAAATGCTCTGGTTATTTTTTCAGATTTTACGCAAGGTTATCTAAACTTTTTTGAGCTTTTTAATCTTTAAAATGACTGCGCCTAATATTCATTGTGAGAATTTCATTGTGTAAGTTTTATACAGCGTTACTGTTAACACAAACTCTGTATGCAATAAGACAACATGTGAGTGATTTAAAATTTCAACATAAATTTCTTAAGCTTTATTTATGAACAGTGTTTTCTTGTGCTTTAAGGATTTTATTTGCTACTTTTTCTGATTGTTTGAATAGATTTGGACTCGGCTGACGAGGACAGTGATGGTGGCGAAAGCAATGACACAGATTCACCGAGAAGTGAATTATTATCTAACAACATTCCAATATCTCAGCTTCCGGATGACCTGCCGAAAGACCTGCTAAATATGGTCAATAAGATAAAACAGGTAGGATTTTCAAAACAGCTCCATTTCAGTTGATTGGCTAAGTGTATAGGCTTAGATTTGCCAATGTTTTGTTTAACATAATTTACGCAACTGGAGTTTTTATATAATATTATTTTGCAGTGAGAAATATGTATATTTCTGCATATAGTAACCTACGTATAACTTAATCCTCTATAACTCAAATTCTTGCGTATCTGGAACAGATCTCATGGAACGGACTTTCCCTTTCACTTTTCTCTGTACCAATCTAATTGAAATTACCCGCCTATCTTTAACAACCACTCAAGATTGCACACTTTTGCATAACAAAGAATGTTATGCAAAAGTGTGCCCCACATTACGATTTTAACTGCTGGTTTCAGCAAAAATGCTAAGTATTCTGGTATCGCCTTAGGAGAACGCTGAGCATAACATGACTTAACGAACGAGGTCAAATTACTTGGGTCACAGTATTATGTCCGAATTCTATTAACCATGTTACTCAGATTACAACAGAGGTGGACCAGTCATTTTATATTTGATTATTCATAAAAACTGTTGTTTGATATTTGATTTAAGGCTCAGTTTGTCTTTTTCACAGCACGTAGTGTATAGTACAACGTTGACTTAATCTTGTTTTCTTACGAACATTGTCTAACTCGTATTCTCGCATAAATCGAACGCATTTTCCGGTCCCGGGGTGTTAAAGTTATACATAGTTTACTGTATATGTATATAAGATGTGCTTTGAAGCTTTTTATTGTAGATGCTGATAAATAGCAATTTTAGTGCTAGAATATCATACTAGCAGATTTAAAGTTGGCACAGTAATAGAGAAAAATGGTTTTTGGAATAAATATAAAGTGTATAAGCTTTTGTTTTTCTAAGTAAATGTTATATTCGATAATTTCATTAAGATTAAGGGAAATAGCTAAGTGGTTGCAGTGCACACTTAGGGAGTGATTTGTAAATGGACGGGTAATTTCTTAATATACAGCCTTTGGGTGGTTTGATGAAATTATACCAAGGTAGCTCCAGGCCTTGGCTTTCACTACACAGTGTTGAACTGCTAACTGCCAATACATATTTATAGGGCATTTAACCTTAACGAAAGAGAAACCGCCAATAAATTTAACTAGATATTACTAACAAAGGTATGTGGTTTCAAGTAAACAGAAAGAAATTAATCAGTAAAAATATGAATAAAACTCTTGCTAGAACGCATTAGCATCTTTGAGCACGGACTTACTCTGTTATAAAAAAATTATAGCTTTTAAAGTAACTTGTTATCTTACTCAGTAGCAGTCTAGTCCCCCTGTGGCTGTGAGGTAAAAGTTGTTTTTTGTGAGTATTTTTTTTTCAAATTTGTTCTGCATATGTTTTGTAAGTTTTTAAAATGTGAAAATATTGATCTTTCGATGTAGGAAGCAAGGATTTCCGTTGAGCCTAAAAGGAAATTTTTCACGGACGCCGTGAATGGAATGCTGCTGGATATAGAAACGGGAAGTAAGGCTCTTCCTCCAGCTCGCAGATCTCACATTTACTCGCACCTGGCGACTCACCTCCCTTGCGGAAAGGAAACCCTGCTCAAACGCGCTAAAAAGCTTTACGGCGACAAGTGTGAACAAGACTTACAAATCGTCATGAACAAATTGAAACAAGGTGGGTGGTCAATATTGTTTGAAACTGTACAGAGGAAATGTTTTTAAAGGACAAGTAAAGGGGTACCTGAAGTAGGTTTCAGAAAAATCCCCTTAAAATTATATTACTTTATAATTTTATGCATATATTGTACTCGCATTGAAAGGATTTTTGTTTGTTTCATTTTGAATCTCCCGCATTACTGTTCCGACTACACTATTACATGACACCATGTATGCGAAATGTAAATCAAGGGAAGAAAAGGAAATGCTAAATAATGTCCCAAAAAAGAACTTTCCATACAAAATTATATTACTTAGCATTTCGTTTACCTGCTTGACAGACTAGAAAAGAAAATTATTAATTGTCTAAAATGTTTTCAACAATTGGTAAAATATCATTAACTCACCTCCAGGGTGCACCACTCACTAACCAAATTTTTAATCTTATTGACAAGATACTGTAATTTAAACTTTTGCTTCATTATCGAAGACAGTGCTACGAATGTTCTGATTAGTTTTCAAACTTTACTTATTGTTAACTAAATTTGTTTCAAATGACTTATCGTCGGACTGGTTGTGTCTAACGGTCATCACGGGAATTTAAATTTACAAGTTTTATAAAGCATTACTGTTGACGCAAGCTCTGTATGCAAAAAAGCAGTGTGTAAGTGGCATAAAATTTTGAGACGAATTTTTTAAGCTTTATGTAAGTGGAGGGTTTTTTGTGCTTTAAACTTTTGATTGAAATAGCACTTTGTAGATTGATGAGAAAAGAAATTAGATTAACATGGTGTAGTTCTTACACTATTTTTTTTACTTTGAATGAATTTACTCACACAGGTTTCCTTCACACTCTTTTAGGAACTTTAATTTTGATATCAAAAATTTCAAGCCAAAACCTAGTAATTGTTTGTTTTACATCTTTTGTTGGTAATTTTCTGTGTAGAAACTTAAGTTCGTGAACTTGATATCTGGGGGTCTTGAAAAATTCCTCAGAAGTTTACCGTTATGATTAAAGCTTTATGTAAACTTTTGGCTGATGAAACATGACTTAAAAGTGTTTTGGCTTCCTATGTATATCGTGAACTGTCTCTTTGAATTAAACAAACAGAAGAGGCACTTAAAATATAACATTGTAAAACAAGATATCCAAGCAATGGATGATGTGTTGTGGCATTTGGTGTTGACCAGTGAAAACAGTTCCATAAAAGGGATTAATTGGGCACAGTTGTACTGAGTTCCACCCAAAGTAGAAACAGTTTGAACAACTTTCCTTGACTCAAAGTAGTCTTAAATGACTTGTTGTTATTGTAACGCATTTTCTAAATTATTGTCTTTCATTTTTTTAGTTGTCACAAAAGAGATGACACCGCAGTTAGAAAAGTACAAAATACAGTGCGAGGTCGTAACGGCTTCTAGGTGAGTTTTTTAGCATGTTACTGCATTAAATGTACATTAAAACATTAAAATTTAAAGGAAAACTGGACTCGGCCTTAAACTACAAGTCAAAGCAATCTACCCTGTAAAATGTTGAAGAGAACATACTATTTTTCAAGAATGACTTACGTGAAAGAATTATTGTCACACAAAAGCAATTTTACATTTATGCGGCTATGCGGCACTGTTACATGCGTTTCGCTAGTTAGATGGCAGTACCGCCTACATTTTGAAAATGTTTGGTGCAAAAAACTGTATTACTTCATTGTTAGCGATAAATTTGAAGATCTGCCATTTTTCGTTGTGCGAGACAAATGACATTATAAGTAACAGTCACGGGGTCACCAAAGATTGGTAGACAAACATCGGTAACCAAAGACGCTTTCTATTATATGTACATCATTCTCGCTCGCTCACGCCAAAGACATGAAACATGGCGATCTTTACAGCATGCACGCATTCGAAATTTGCCAGAAAAGGGTAAGTTATTCATTTAATTTATAAGTCTCTTTTGTTTAATAATAACTATGAATTCTTTGTGTAATCATAATAATGTGCTTAAAAAACTTGAATATCCTTTGGGCCTTTAATATAAAAATTTTGCAATGGTGCAGAAGTAAATAAGTGGTTGCTTGCTTTGCGTGGCTTTCACTCGTTCTCTTGTACAAATTTACAGACAAGCAGAAGAAGCCAACAAAGAGGACGTAAAATCTCAGAGTGACCACTCGTCAGATGAAGACACTACCAAAAGCAAAACTGAAGAGAAGAGTAAAAGTAGAATGCCGTATAGAAAATTTCAGTGGTCAGACCAATCAAGGCAAGTATTTAGTCTGTGGATTGTGTGATAATACTGGTATTTAATACCATAGTACAGTAAATCCTAATGTGTTCCACCTAATCCAGAGAAGTGTATCCCTGTTATACTTACCTGACTACAAAAATAAGAGCATTTAATAATTTAGATTAAGAATATGTGGATGATATCATTTTTTATTTGAAAGTTAAAATGTTGTTACTTGACGAACAGAATGCTGGTCTTCATTGAAAAGAGTTCTACAGCTGCACGAACTTGTGGTGAAAGGAAAATAATAGATATTTTTACTTACATTTGCAATAAAATTGTTTTCCAGTGTCTTACGAGCAAAACTTCACAATGAAATTAAAACTTAGGGAAGAATTTACAATTTTCCATACAATTTAAATACCCTAACTCTAACTCTAGCCCTAACCCTAACCTCAACACAACCGTAACCCTGACCCTATTCCTAACACCAACCCTAACCCTTGCCTTAATCCTAACCTTAACCCTAATCCTAACAATAACCCTAACCTCAACACAACCGTAACCCTAACCATAATCCTAACACCAACCCTAACCCTAATCTCTTCACGTGCCAATTTCTTGAGTGTGGGGAATTGTAAACTTTGTTATGTAACACTGAAAATTTTGCATAATGGTAAAGTAAATTTGAATTTTAGCTAGAGGGACGGATATTCCAGTTACTTGTATAGTCGGAGGTACAAAAATACATGTAAAGCAAATTACGCATGACCAATTTAAAAGACTTATATAATCTCTAACATTCAATTTTAAACAGCATAAATTGCTCAGGCTAAACTTTGTGAATATGATAATTAAGAGGACCTATTAATTACGAAATTTAATTAATAATGTTTTGTTCTGTACAGTAGTACCTGGCAATCTAATGCTGTGTATTATAGTGTTGAAGTCGGCATATTCCCACGTTATAGAAGGATTTAAATTGCAAATTTGAAAAAAATGGAAAGCTAATTACATTTTAACAGACAGTATGGTTTTATTAATTTTTAGCAAGTTTAGTTTTTGTGAGGTCTTCGACATGTTTGAACATTTTTTTGTGGTGTATGTGGGTAAACGTCTAGAGGTGTGTAATGTAGGTGGAATAGCTAGCCAGGTAAAGCCCTGCGCGTTTACCATGGTGTGAGTAAACGTCTGGAGGTGTGTAATGTAAGTGGAATAGCTAGCCAGATAAAGCCGCGCGCGTTCACCATGGTGTATGTGGGTAAACGTCTGGAGGTGTGTAATGTAGGTGGAATAGCTAGCCAGGTAAAGTCATGCGCATTTGCCGTGGTGTATGAGAGTAAACATCTGGGTTTGTGTAATGTACATGGAATGGCTAGCCAGGTACAGCATCTGATTGACCTTCATCAGCCATTGTGAGGTGGACTCCCACTTGTTGATTGACATTTCATGATCCCTCTATTGGTTGCGGAAATTTAAGCATTAAAACTCCCCACTACTGCATTGTGTTCTGAAGACAGAGTAAATTGAGTATTAGAAAACGGAAATCAATTAAAATTATATTTTTGAAAGCTTTGACTGTCTTACCCATTATTGATAAAACTGTTTTAGGGCTCTGCTCAAGGAGGCGGTTCAGCTGAAGATGAAAATACACGAGGGATTGAAGATTCGGGTGCAGAATTTGGAAGATTACCTGCAATCATTCTTGGAGAAGGAAGTTAAACCTTTTTGGCCCGATAAGTGGATGAGTATACAGGTTTTGTCTAAGGAAAGCAGGATGGACCGACCAATCCAGCAGTAAGTGAATTTGCTGTAAGACGTTTGAAACTTTTCTGCAAAAGTTTACCAGACTGTGACAGATTTAGCTTAAAGCCGACATTTCAATGTTTTGTTACATTTCGAATCCGTATGTAATAATCATTGTTTTAACTATAGAAATTACGTTTGCCTAACACATCAACTTCTGTAGTATTTACCACGTGCGAAAGGAACCAACATTTTTGCATGTAATATCTTGTGCACATTTTTGTTAATTTCTAGAGCCAATAAACTGCAAAAGAAGTTCAGTCCGAATGTACAAAAGAAGCCTGTTGCAGCCGTTTCCGTGGCCGTCGAGAAATTAGATTTGCTGTCGAATAAGACAAATGCTGAAGTGGCCGACGCCGACATACCCGAAATTCGTAAAATGGAAATTGCCAATAACCTAGAACGTGGTGCTGTGAAGGAGACAGATCATGCATCATCAGAGAAATTGCACAAGTCATCCGGGATGACGAACAAGCAGCAACCGGCAAAAACATCAAAACCAGTTGTGAGAAATGTGGCAATGGTATCACCTGTGATACATGATAATGCCGCCGCTGCTGCCACACAAAAGCAGAAACATGGTGACCATAGTTATGCGGGTGTGGCAGCAGCAGTAAGTGTCCCAACAGCTTCTGTTGCGAATCCCACGAATCCCACCGTTTCATCTCCGTCGCTTGAGTTCAATACTCACATGATGTCTTCCTCATTCTTAGACTCTTATCAGAAGTTTATGTCCACGGCTGCGCTCTCCCCGCCGAGTGACAATTCACCTATCAAGAATACGCCACCAAGTGGTGGCAGCACAAACCAACGCTACAGTTCGCCCTCTAGTGACGCACCTCGTGCTGCAGACAACATCAAAGACTCTCGTCGTGGATTATCGGTTGGTGACATCGTGGCTTCTGTTACCGAACATACAAGTCAGCAATTACTTGGCAAGCCGAGTAATCAGTCTACAAGTTCCCAACAGATGTCAGCACTGACAGCTACCGAGCGAATTGCAACTGATGCTAACAAAGACTATGCTAAACGGTCACTCTTTTCATCTTCTTATTTTCAGTCCAAAGACGATGATTTGCCTGTTAGGCGGTCTTCTGCAGAGCCAGGAGAAATTTTGTTAAATGCTTCGACAGTTAGTTCAGTTAAAGGTCATCATACCAAGACATCACCAAACGAAAAGATGTCTAATGTTACATCAGGAGGATTTGTCCCAACAACTATTCCAGAAAAACACCATGATTTATCTGATTACTATACACAAAATAAACCTGTCAGTTCAGCGCATCAACATTATCATTCACTTCTTACTGGTCAGGTGGGCTTGGCGGCAGAAATGTCGGGGTTATACTCTCGCTTGAGCCAAGTTCGTGCCCCTAGTCAGCAGTCGGTCTTAAAAGAAAGTAAAAGTTCGTCACAGAGTTATATGCCGCATACAGTTCACTACAATTCAAAAGTGCAAGACAGTATTGTTACCACGGCTTCGCAGGCATCCCGAATGCATTCTCAGCTCTTGACGTCCTCGGCATCTAATGCTCAAACTTTACAGCATCACAGACCAAAGGAAGCCAGGGCGACTGACGCCATGCAATACTTGTACTCACTGCCAACTTACACACATGTTGATAATGTCACTTTACAGCATAGTGTTAATAAGCAAAGGGACGTCCGTCTGGAATCACAAACTCAACAAGCAGCTTCTGTGCTTCAAAAAAAGAGGGACTCATTCGGAGACAGTCAAGTGCAGATGGCATTCTCCAAGCTGAGGGAATCCGCATCCCAACAGCAGCAGCTTCATCAGTCGGGCAGCACAAAAACGAGGGAGTCTTTAACTCCACAACATCAGCAGTTACATCATCAGCAGTCAGTGACAAAAATAAGGGAGTCAACATCCCAGCAACAACACCAGTCTGCATCTAGAGTCAAACATGGGTCTCCTCGAGCCGAGCATTCGAGTTCAGACAGGAGATTAACACCTGCACAGGTATGATTGCATGACACACTGTCTTTTATTATTAGAACTTCTAAGTACCTAAAACTTTCTTTGGCAGTCGAAGTTAAATAGTCTTAAGCCTTCTCACTTACTGGATGGGTGGTCATCTGGTGCAAGGTCTCCCTGAGCCAAGCCAATCGAGCTCAGGCAAGATATTAACACTTACAAGGTATGGTTAGGTGATGCATTGTTACATTATGTTCGAGCAACCTTGAGCCTGGTCACTTACTGGATGGATGGCCATCTGGTGCAAGGTGGCCGTATTAGTTTTGCTTGGGTTTTACCTAACATACTGTCTGTGCATGTTTACCTTACCGAAGAAAGATTTTCACATCCAAACATGGCTTAGACAGCAACGTTTAATCTTAGAGGTTTATTCTCAGTAGTGCCTTAAGTTGCAGTCCAGCCACAACTTCACATATCTATTAGGTAGGCTCTCACTGAGTGTTCAACTGTTTAGCAAACGTCAGTAATAATTCAACCTTTCCTTTATTTGTAGACTCAACAAGTTAGCCATTCCTCAGTTTCCAGTTTTTATCCTTCGCAGAGTTCTGCGATGGCATCATCATCATCATCACCGCTGTCATCAGCGACGCTGTCGTATGCCGGGCATCCATTGTATGGATTGAATCAAAAACTACCTGCTTCTTATCCCAGGTATGCTGTATTTTAACTTATGTGAAAAATTGGGTTTATAAAGTGATTATACGTGAAGTTGTTATGCTTGCAAACCAACACCGTCCATAAGTCGGCATAGTTAAAACTACGTTATGATGCTTCAAAGTAGAATGCACCAAAAATTTGGTCAAATATCAATTTTTTTTATAAAAACAAACACTAAATATGACTTTTATATTCTAGCATTAAATCATCAAGAAAGTGTTCAAAAAATACAAAAATCTAATTTTATAACCCCATACTTTTAAGGCTAGAAACTAGCAATGCAATTGTTAAGAACTCGTATTTTAAAACTCTGATAGTAGTTCATCCAAGCAATCATTTTGCTTTGTGTTTTTTCTGTTGCTAAGACCAGATCTTCGTCAGGAAGAGCCGTCTAATGGCATTACACATAACACCAATGTGTTCTTGCAAAGTCCGTAGCAACCCACATTTGTGCAGTTGCTAAGTGTTTTGTAGAAACGCGAGAAAAAACAATGGCTAACTTTATCAGCAATAATCTCAAGATTATGTTTTTCAATGTGTAGCCTGTACCTCAACTTCAATGTAGATTATCTCAGTTTAGAAATAACATAGAACGATGAGCTTGGTATCAAAATGATCCTCATGAAATGAAGATGCGAATAATTAGAAAAGCTTAATTGCCGGCTTACGGACGATTTTGCTATGCAAACACACAACTAATACCATATAACTGGTGTTTGTAACTATGAAGCTGCGAAGGTGACACCCCTTTTCTAGCAATAAGCTGTCTCACTCAAACTTCACAACTTTTCATAACACCTTCAAAAAATGACTGCACAAAATTCCTCTGGGAGGCGCTTGAGTGCTGTCATGGAATTAGAAGCCTAATTCTATCTCACCAGCAATGTTAATTTCCTCCAACTTTGAATACCTAATGGTGTGCCCGTCTATGCGATTTTTGTTGTTTAATTTACTGTTTTTATGAGGAAGATAACCACTAATTTTGCTAAAAAGCTTAATGCTGTATTCGTTGTGTGTATGTTTTTTTAAAATTACAATTACAAATTACAACATTAAAATTACATATTTTTGTGTCGTTTTAAATAGTATTAAAACAATGGCCAAAAATTTTCTGAAGCAGCACACCACTCAATACAGAATATAAATAAACATGAAAAATATGAAATAGAAATTAAAACTGTACAAACTATACATGCAGTTACAAAATTATGCAAAAAAATTATTGAAAAGTTTAAAAGTTTTGAGGTTTAAATTCAGTTGATAAAATGAACATAAATTGATTAAAAGAGAAAAAGTACAGTACATATTATTATATATAATTAAATAATAATAATAATAATAATAATAAATAATCAGTTATAATGTTAATGTGCTATAATTAACACTGGCATTGTTGGTAATCATATTTAAAATGTCTAATTAATCGTGTATCATTATTAAGTTCGTTAGCCGACTATACCGGGACATCGTTAGCTACTCCTGGTGGATCCTATTCCCGCTCGAGTTCACAGCAGCAGCAACAGCAACAACATCTAATGAGTATGGCTGGCCTGTCTTCCGGACGATCTTTACTTGGCAGCAGTATGCCAACAATCAGCGATCACCTTCTTTCTCAGGTACGATGAGCTTTTCTTTCAGGTGTGTTGGAGGTGTGTACCAGGTACACTTTTTAATAGGTTCCATGTAGAACTTGATTCGTGCTATAAAATGCTTGAAGAATATATTGCTGTACCTCTGTATCTAGTTGCTGATTCCTTTTTTGCAATGTTTACTATATTGGTGTATAAATATTAATTTTTATAAATTGAAAATTGGCCAATTGCATTGTGAATGTCGGTGGGTGCACAGTTAACTCCTTCAGGAATGTAGCGTTTGCTCCCACTGAACAGCGATTACATGTATATTTGAAATATGAAATGGCATGAAACTGCACCTAATTAACATCACCTTCCACAAATACAGTAGCCATTATAATGATCAATACTAAATAGTTATTCTGGACGGTTTTCCTTTCTCATTAATTTTATTTTCTTTATCACATACATTTTTGTAAAACAATAAATGTATTTTTGATAAAAGTTATTTGAGATGATAAGGTTCTTTTCACTGCATATAATCGTAAGCGTATATTTTTACCCGCTGTACAGATTCAGGGCATGTTAGAGGGCAGTGCTCAGTACCCCGTCGACACCGGGATTCCACACCCTTTGATGCCGTACCCTCCCTCTACGCGAACGTCGAGCGACTCTCGTAGCTCCTCTGTGGATATGAGCTCAAGCATGGCGGCTGCTCTTTCTCGGCACACGGCTGACGTGCAGAACTTGTTCTCTCAGCTACCTCGAGGTATAAATCCCAAAAAATTATCATTTTTCTTAATCCTAATAGTCAAAATAAACAAATGTGAAAATATGAAATGAAGTGGTATTTGAACCAGGGACCTTTTGGTTACAAACTTGTTGTTTTAGACCCTTAGACCATTTATCCAGATGTGAAGAAGACAAGTAGCGATTCACTCCTAATAGCTCAACCAATCTTTGTGTTTTTTACAGCCGTATCATATCTTCAACAAATTTGAATTTGCTCCCATCATCTAATAGTTTTAACACTGCAAACTGTAAATGTGGGATATCGACCAAACTGTTTGTAGTTATTTGTCTGGTCAAAAGTGCTGACACGTGTGCAACTAAAGTTGGGTCAACTGTAATCTTATACTGTTGACAATTGTCTAGCCATTTTTTTCTTATCCGACTGGAAACTTTATTTAAGAGTGGAGCAAGTGGAAGACATCAGACATTCTTCTGAAAACCTTATACAGTAAACTCCGCGTAACTCAAAATCGCCAACTCAAAGTTTTTTTCAGTCCGGTTGAATTTAAGCTATGTAGAGATTACTGTAGTTTTCTTTAGAAATATCAATGAATATGATTGAATATATGTGGATTGTGTATTATACGTGTATCATTTTAAAACCGTAGTTGAGTAGCTTGAGTGGGCAGTGTCAATGCTCTAATACGGACTGTGCCTGATCACCATTTGCTGTAACGAGACTAAAGAAAACTAAAAATTTTTTTAGAATTTTTAACCATGTGTTACATCACATTTTTTCTATTGTTAGAGTTTTCTGTTTGATGTTCTTGTGTTTTTCTTTAGGACATCCTCAGGATACGCCGCCATCCGGTCAATACCCGCACAAACCGTACAGCGGCATGTGAATGATATAGACCGTATTGTCAAGGTTGAGCTTTGTGCATTGCAGTCGCGCGTGTGTGTAAATGCTTGCTGATCTAAACTGGGTCATTTACCGTGCAGAATGCAAATGCTCAGAACAAATGTTTACTGTGTATAAATTGTGAATAGTCTACACCAGGTTGCTATGTAATTGGCATAAACTGAGTGTAGTTTAGACCAAATGACCACAAATTTTATTTATTACTTATTGGAAAACAACATTTCTTATTGGTAAGAATTGATCAGACAATTACAGCAAAGCAGATGTTTTTAAAGATGGACGAAAGATGTTAATTGATGAAGCTGAAGAAGTGCGGAAATTGTGGGATAGCTCAGTTAGTGCATAATGACTGATTGTGTCTAATGTTAACGACTGAACTGCAAATTATGCATACCAGATTGAATGATACAGGAGGCAGGCATTGGAAAGTGTGAAAACAAGTACAAATGATTGATATCAAAATGACTATGTTTTTGGTTACATCGATTATGGCCAACTCTTTGAAGTGTTTTACACTTTCAAACTGCTCGGAAACCTAAAAGAACGAGACTGTCTGCGAAAGACTAAAGAGTGTACAAATTGTATAGTGTTTGACGTAGATAATGTGTAGATAGTGTGTATTGTATAGACCTAACACATTTCCGTAACATAGCACTACCATAGAACAATCATGCTCAGAGCTGATGCTACAATTCATTTTTTTGTAAAGCAGATGGTTTCTGTCTTGCATTAATAGGCAAGGAGTTATAAGATCTAAATGTCCCAAATGTACCATCCATCCCATCTCTTTATACAGTTGTTTAATACCTACATATAGAAAGAAGTTTAACTTCTTCAGGACCATAAGCATTTGCTATATTTTGCATGGGTTCACGAAAAACTGCTCTCACCAAGCAGCGATTACATTATAATTGTAGGTTTTTACTCACCCAATGCATTTTCATCCAAAATTATATATAAAATGCATTTGCTTACCTTAGACAAATTTAAAATAAATTTTGTCGAAAAAATTGAAAGAAGCTTTCAGTAATTGCAGATTGTGCACTGTAACAATGTAGTATCACTTGTGTGAAATTGGCTAATGCAGGAAATTTTCACTGTCCAGACACAACACTTTGATTCTCTTTAGCCTCAAGTCTTCTGCATTTTTAAGGAGAAATTCCTGTTAAAAGATGAAAAGACCTTAATTTCTCCTTGGGTGATCAGTTGGTTTTTCCTGGAACTCTGTACAGCAGACTGCTCTCTTGGGCTGCAGCAATAAAATAGTGTGTACAACCGCACAAGTGTACACCAGACTAAACTACCCAATAGGCTAAGTTGGAGTGCCTGAAAAGGGCTTGTTTTTCTTAATTTTATCCAATTAAATCGTTTATAAGTGCTCAAACAAATAGCATGATTGGATAACCGAGATTCTCCTGAATAGAACAGTACCTAATTTGAAATCATTTAGTTATGTATGTGTTCATACAGTAATAGAAAAGTCATAGGTCTTATAAGACCTATTATGAATGGTGTGGTCTTGAAGGAGTTAAGTATAAATTCCCTCAGTTTTTTGCCAGTGTAGTTCATTTAATATCTTTTTATCTTTTTGCCATTTAAATCATGTCTTGTTGACCTGTGTGGTGTTCAATAATATCTCGCACTAATGAATTTAGCCCAAAATTAATTAATTTGTTGGTACAGGAAATGTTTTAATGAAATATTTAGGTAAATTCAGCAGGCTGCAAAATTCGTTTAGCTTTAATGAACTCACTAATTATGCATGTAAATTTTCTCAGTAAATTATGAATTACAAGCAGCAAGTTAGCATTTTGTTAGAAACAATTTTCTTAACCGACACTTTACGAACCGTTTTATTTGCTGGTTCGTCTAATCCGTTTTTGAAGTGTTAACCAACTCTGCTGAATTGTTAATTTATGCTCATGCATAAATTAGCATTTAGCAACTTCTCTGGTAAACTTAATTAACTTTCTAAAACGCTGGTGTAATTTCCCTAGCCTAATCGCTGTCAGGCAGTTTCTGTTTGGCTTGCTAGTTGATATGAATTGAGACTCGAAGTTTTTTTAGAAGTTGCACTATGAAACATTGTGTAATGTGAAGTTCATGTCACAGTGCAAAATTATCACATGAAACAGAAGTATTTGTTGTAAATTCGAATCAATGACGGCTGTTTAAATTTAACAAAAGTCATGCAGCCAATTAACTTTTTTTTAATTGAAACTGATTGATAATTCTAAAGTTTGCTAACACTTGCACACTTGAATTCCATAAAAATGTTCAAGTCTGCCGTCTCCCGTTTGAGACAGCTTTTGGCATTGTCATTTAATCAGTGTTACCACTACCACTGCCAGAATTTTCATATTGCATTTAATTGTTTTAATCGAACTCTTGATTACTTTGTGCATTTTTGATGGCACATTTGCAGTTGTTGTAGTTGTTGAGTGTTATTTACCGTCACTACGTGATCTGTACGTTGGTGTTAATGATTGTAGCATAATTTTTGTAATTAACCACTGTGTGTTCGTGTACTAAATATTGCATGAAATAGAGCTTAACGTGTTAGCAGTTTAATTAATTATGGATCTCTCATCTGTAGGTATAAAGTATTTAATAATTAACCAGCAACAGTCTGTGTGCATTTTTGTAGGCATGTTTGGCTGAAAGTGTTCATAATATGAATTAAATTCAAGACATTTTCTTCATTTGCTGGAAAAAAATGAGCAACAGTCATGTTGTTCACAGTTTGTATTAATTCAGGTCAAACTAAGTTTTTTTTAATTCAGGTCATAAGCCTTTTCACAGTTTCGTTGTGTGCACGTGCAGTCGCTGTAGGTCAAAGGTTAAGTGTACCACAGCAACGCGTCTTAACTACAACCACCATGTGACATGTGGGTAAAGCAAAGCTGTCTGCCACGTCAGTTCAGTAACTTCAATTGTTTTAGGTGGACTTTACTTAATTATGCTTTAGGCTGTGCATAGAGTGATTTACTAGCAGGATCTTGCTTGGGAACAAGAAATCAATTAGGTAAGGTTCTAGCTAACTGTTAAAATGTTAAAACATGTCAAAACTATTACTATTACAACAGCATGGGCTGCGAGGTGTTGTCAACTGTACGCAAATGAGTTGTCTGGTACACTTAACATTTGACCTTTTCATGATTACCATCAGTCACTGGAACTGTGAAAAAGGCTTATTAACTGACCTGACTGGTTTCAATGATGATTAATTTCCCTAATTCTGCAAACGTCACTCAATTACAATCTCACTTGTGGTCACCTATCGATGTACCAATCGGATCTGATGATGCTATCATCCTTCAACTAAATTATTGATAGGTCCGCCAAACATTTTTGACTATTATCTGATTGCAGAGAGAATCAAATCAGAGAATTCCTTGAATTTTTTCTTATAATGAGTGACACCAATTCAATATTTTATCTGAGACAAAAACATGTATATTTGTATGTTTGAAAAAAAGCAAAGTTGACATTCTTGCTCAAAAGTTTGTTATTTTTGTGTAAATGTCGCAGAGCCCATTTCCTGGTTTCTAATAGTCTATAAATTGCTTCCAGAATTGCACATTTGTAATTTGCTACAAACCATACCCTGGTAATCTTGCACCAGCTGATGATTATCATTTCATGGAAGCTTAACTAATGCTCTCTGTTCATTTTTCATTAATAGATGTCAGAGTGCTGCCAACCTGTAATAATGTAATCTGGAAATTTTTTGATAGGTCATTGCGTGTGCAAAAATCATGTGAATCAAATCAGTCCTTGTGCGGAAACTTTCCCAATGAGGTATTTAGCTCATCTGAAACACATAATCCTTTTCACGGTTTGGCTATGCGCATGCGCAATTGCTGTGTGTCAAAGGTTAAGTGTACAGCAATGCGTCTTACAACAGTCATGTAACGTGTGGGTCAAGCAATTAATTCAGTAACGTCTACCGCATTAATTCAGTAATGTCAGTTGTTTTAATAGACTACTTAATTATGCATTAGAGTGATTTACTAGCAGGATCTTGCTTGGAAATATGAAAAAGTGAACTAGGTAAGGTTCTAGCTAGCTGTTAAAATTGTTACTACTGTATTACAATAGCTCGGACAGCGAAGCGTTGTCAAATGAAAATTTGTTAATTTACTAGGATGAATTTATACTGACTTTCAATGCAGAGTTGTAGGATTAAAATTAACGATAAATGTTTTGAACGCTTCTAATCGCTGATGAGACGAAATTAATTGTTTTTATGACAGTTATGCTGTCAAGTTCATTGGTGAGCTAGCTGCACGTTCAGACTAGCGAGTTTTCTCGCCAAGTTACTCGCACGCGTGCTCAGATTAGATAGCAAAACTTACTACGAGTTACTCTTTCTGGTCCGTCTGACAGTAAGCGCGAATTGACACCCAAGTCTCTATTCACTGTGAAAAGTCTCGAGAGTAACTCGCCGAGACTTTCACACTGGAAAGTAACTCGCAGGAAATCAACTACAGCATCTGTCAGAGAGTTTCCAATTTTTTGCCGAGAGTAACTCGCAAAGCAGTCCATAGTTGCGAGTTTGTTGTCAGAGAGAAAACTCACGACAAAAAACTCGCTTGTGTGAACGCAGCATTAGATGATTTGACCATGTTGAAGTCTTTTCATAAGGACGCATTGTTGCCATTATGTTATAACTAACTGTCACGATTTTATTGCAATTTATTTTCGCTTTATTTCGTGGCCAAATAAATTCTTATTGCATGGAAAATGATCTCACCAGTACCTGGTACTTTCCCTCACAATTTTCAAATTTGCAATTCTAAACTCTATTTACATCCTTAGCTGATATGAACGTTGTTTTTCTATGTATGTTTTCTTGTGATCCGTCACTTTTGTAAATTTACCAAGGTTATTTAATAAATGTACTTCCAACTCCAATACACTGTAAGTGTTGTTACTGTTTTCACTTTTTTAAATAATCTATTAAACCTTTTCACAGTTTCGCTGTACGCATGCACATTTGCTGCAGGTCTAAGGTTCATTGTACCACAGTAACGCGTCTTAGCTATAACCTCGCGTGACGTGTTTGTAAACCAAAGCCGTCTGTAGCATCAGTTCAGAACTTCAGTTGTTTTACGCGGACTTTACTTAATTATGCTTTAATGTATGGACTTTACGTCTGCGTGTAGAGTGATTTACTGGCAGGATCTTGCTCGGGAACAAGAAATAAAGAACTAGGTAAGGTTCTAGCTAGGTTTATTCTAGCGAGTATTACAATAGCTCGGACTGCGAAGCGTTGTCAAGTGTACACAAATGCGTTGTCAGGTACACTTAACCGATGACCTTTTGATGATCATCATCAATCGCTGCAACTGCGAAAAGGCTTATTATATTGTTGCAGTACCTTTGATTATTTGCCATAGTTCTTACCTCTTATTAGCGGCCTGTGAGGGCAGTGAAGTATATTGATAACATGGTATGGCTTTTGCAGTCACAGGAAGAGATTGTATGATGTGAGATTGAAAATGGTAAAAGTCGCCGGACAATTTTAATCATAATTTACTGGAGATTTGTGCTAAGGTTTTAATAAGCCTTTTCACAGTTCCGGCGATTTTTTATGATAATCGTTAAAAAGTCAAAGGTTAAATGTACCAGACAACTCATTTGAATAAACTTGACAACGCCTCGCAGTCCATGCTGTTGTAATACTAACAGTTCTAACAGCTAGCTAGAACCTTACATAGTCCATTTTTCTTGTTCCAAACAAGATCCTACTAGTAAATCACTCTAAGCACTGACTAATGGAAATTAAGTAAATTCCACGTAAAGAACTGAAGTTACTGAACTGCTGCAGCAGTCGGCTTTGCTTTACCCAAATGTTACGTGACGTGTCAGTGAGTGTCCAAAGCAAAACCGGGCCCGATGTTAAACTGTAGGTCAAAACATCATATTTTTTAAAATGTTGAAAGGAAACATAAGTCAAGAATGACTTGCATAAAACAATTACTACTACACAAACGCAATTTCACGTTCGCTCCGCAGTTTTGCTCCACTAGTTCTTCGCTGTTACATGCATTTCACCATTCGCTAATTAGATAGATAGGCACTAGCAGGCGTGTCTTCGGAAACGCATTGCACCAAAACAGGTGCTGAACCTACCAGTTCAGAAAGGTTAGTTTGTGACGAACTGCACACGTTCGACAGCGGTAAATTTGAAATTCGAATTTTTATCTTAAAATTTGCCGAGTTTTCTTACAATAAATCTCTTACAGTAGTACTGTACTTCAATTTTCGCTTTCGCAAAGACTTGCAACACGCTCATGGAATGTTTTTTGATGTTGAAAATTACGTTCGTTTGTGATGTCATCAATAGTTGGACTCGGCCGTCGTTAATTATGATTTTAATATATTATTTAATTATCAGAAACTCTGTTACATTTATAATTTGTACAATTTCCAAACTGTACCTGTTTTCATTATCGTATTGTTATTATCATTATCTATATAGTTGCAATGTTTTGTGATGCAAATCAGCCTAACAAAAAATCATTGAATTGAATTGAATCGAATTTTACAGTGTTATTGGTGTTAAAATGTGTACTTTTTATTGAATTTGAAAATGGGGTAGTATATGAAAAATCATCCTGTCTTCTTTTAATGTTAAATTTTCTTCACTGTCAAATAGAAATAAATGGTACAAAGAGAAAAACACTCACGTTTATACTTTGCCAAACAAATATTATATTAGGAAATGTTAATTTAAATATACTTAGTGCCAAAATATCTTATATTTTATAAGCGATAACAATACAGCATAGTTTTACAAAAGTATCAATATTATGCAATTAAACATATGTATATCTGAATCACATATCATTCGATTAGAGTTATATGAAAATGTTTCTGATTAAGACTACAGAAACTACGCCAGCTGCACTCTGATTTTAGAGCTCGGTTCACACATTCAGATAAACCTCTAATCTGTTCACACTTGTAAAAACTCACGGCCTAAAACAAATTGATGATTTAAATCGAGGTTGAAATTCAAACAGTATGAAAATGCTTTAATGCTTCTAAAATCCGGTTCAGTTCAAAACTTTTAAATTGTGGTAAAAATACGATTATTGTTTTCAATGTGCAATAACCTGTTTGTCATTCTACAAAGCATTAAGCTGCCGCTTTTTAAGTGCAAACTTTGTGGAAATCGTCGCCACGAAGGAAATTGCATCATTTATCACATGGCAATCTCACCCCTGAGAACTACCGTTGGCTTCATCAGCCTTGGGCAGCAAAACACCTGCTACTAAAGCGGGTTTCTTTCAAACTACAACGAATTTGACTTTTAATGAAAAGTACAACAATCAGTAATCTGGACGAGAAAAACATTATTTCAACTGAATTACGTGACGTAAAGAATGTTTGTTTATTTGAAACATAAACAATCATCCTCACTATAATATTAAATTTTATAGTTATTGCTGTTTTAAGTAGCAACAGATTTTCAACGTTTTTATCAATATAAGAATTTCGTAAACCAACTTCTTCGTGAAGAAATGGAGCAACCGAGCTTGACAAATTTTTGTAATTTTTAGTGTTAATAATTAGATTTGTGCGATAATTTTGACATTAATTCGTTTCTAAAATTCATTTAAAGCCTTGCAGTGCATACTAGGCTGACTAGTAATGAACAGTAATTGTTACAATAGTAATAGGCGACAGAACCGCAACTTAGCTAGCCATCAGGAAGGAAGGATTTAAGTATATATGCTTATGCACAAAGGACGTGCATACAACAGGACATCTAGTCATTGAAAACACGTTTTGCCAGGAAATAAGTAGTCTGACTAACTACATAGACTAATAAAATGTGAGTAGAACCCTACCAGCGAATATGGGAATGCAGACTAATTTTAAAAATTTGAAATCGGTCGAAATGCAATACGCACAGATTTATGAAAAATTTATAAGTAATGTAAAAGATGCACAGGAGTAATGTAAAAGATGCACACGAGTAATGTGAAAGATGCACATGAGTAATGTTAAAGATGGACATAAATAATATGGAAGATGCACATGAGTAATGTTAAAGATGCACATAAATAATGTGAAAGACGCACATGAGTAATGTGAAAGGTGTATGCAAGTAATATGAAAGATGCATAGAAGTAATGTGAATGATGCACATAACTAATGTTAAAAATGTACGTAAGTAATGTGAATGATGCACATAAGTAATGTAAAAGATGCATATAAGTAATGTGAAAGATGCACATTAGTAATGTGAAAGCTGCACATAAGTAACGTAAAAGATGTGCACAAGTAAAGAGGAAAGTACAAAAATCACATGACATTAGTTAGATTCTAAGTAATTTTTAAAACTTTAATAATAGGTATCTCTGATCACATTAAATATTTTTATATGCCCATATAATTAGTTTACACAATAGCACCATGGCAGAGTATGAGGTTACTGTTTATAAGATTTACATTGTAAGTACGCTTATACATATTTACAAGATTACACGAAAATAACTTTAACTTGTAACGTTTCCACGTAAAGCATAATATTGAAATTCTAATTAGAAATACCAAAATAGCCATAATTTTTAAGTTCATACTTTTATATGGAAATCCATTTCAAACATTGCACCGAAATAGGTATCAATTTAACCTGGGGGCTTCTTGGTGTGACTCGTGGGCACATTATGGTCCAGACCCACGATACTCCAAGATAATGACTCAAATATTATTCCAGCTTGTGATCAAATATTTGTATTTGTAAATGCTTAAAATTTATCAGTAGTATGGTAATTCCTACAAGGCAGCTAAGATTAGCCCTGAAAATATCATTAAAAGTTTCAATGTAGTAAAAACCAATCTTTGATAAATACAACTTTTTTCAAAAAAATGACCTCAAACTAGACACCATTTATACACAATTCAAATTTGGGTCCTTCCTTCCTTACACTCACATCCAAGTGACCCATTACACAATACCTACCCAAGACCCAGCGACCCATTCACAACACTGCACTTGCTCTGTCATAAGGCATTGTAGCGCAGTGCAGTGCAGCAATCAGTAAATTACCAAGCACAATTTTGCATTATTCGCGAACGACGTCACTTCCAGATTATCTGATAAAAATATTTCATGACCAGATGGTTTAGCCTTGCGGTAACGCACTCGCTTTAGGTCTGGGAGGTCGTGAGGTCGATACAGCAGCCAGGTCATACCAAAAACTTTAAAAATGGACCGCCATTGAACTACCTGGCGCGTGGTATTTAGGGTAAAAGTGAGGTAATAACAGTCTTTGTTATGTAGTTGTAGTTATTTATTTACAGTCGGTGATAATAGCTCTTTCAGCTAATGTTAATTGTTCACCCAAAAGACGACTTTTAATAAAAAGTTGTATAGGCTGTAACAGTACAGAATACAGTAAGTTCGCCTTTGTTGTGTATTTGTCATCAAAGAAGTTCAGCTGTTATACAATATTGAATATTTACGCTTAATGTAGATTTAGGGTGCTTTCACACTTACTCCGTCATAGAGGTGCATTCAGACTAATCCCCACGTCTGTCTGTCTTCATAGTGCATTCACATGACAATACGATGGTACTTTTAGTTGCAGTCAGCGAAGAGGTGACTTGGTGGGGGTCCGATGAGAGCAACCTTCTCTTCCGCTGCTCATTGTTCTCGGTCCTGTTCGTTTTGCTCCAGCCTCTCTATTAAGCGACCTTGACCTGACCTTGGGCTTCTTGCCCGTCTTTGCAGGAGACACCACAACAGCGTCCGGATCAGGCGCTTTCCAGATTTTCTTCGGATCCCCAACAACGACAAGAATGAGCTCCGTATCCTTGCATACGAGCACCTCCCGGAGGTACTCTTGCAAATTTTCTTCTCCTCCTATTACCTCCGGTAGGTCCAACTTGGAATCCAAGTTGTAAAAGAGGAGGCCGATTTTTCGTATTGAAATCCAATGCTTACGGCGCACCGGCAGACGTAGAAAACCCCAACGTAGGTCAGTGGGAACATTGAGAATGAATCCCAGAATGTTCGAGAACATCAGACGATCTAGAGACCTGAAACGAAAACATTCATCTTGAGAAACTCAGATATTATTAAAGTACAACACAATAGATAATGCACTCTGTTCATAGAGCGATACTGCTGTTTTGATTTTTGTTGTCATCAGTCCTTTGCTTAGAGTTACAAGGTTTACTTAAGACGTCATATTAAACAAGTGTTGCCATCTATTAAAATTATTGACGAAGTATCAGAAGCCATTATGCTTTAATTTTGAGCTTTAAATTATCAATACTGAACTCTTTGGTTATAAAATAAACAGTGATCAATAATCACACGACGAATGATCATTTACTTTCGTGCCACTATGACTGGACGGACAGAACAGCACATTTTATGCTAGCCAGCTTAGTCCTAAATCACAAAAAATCTATAAAATTTTAAGAAATCAGGACTGTTTGTGAGATGTTGCACAAAAGAAACGCCAAAAGCCATAAGGGTTGTAGTATATTCGTTGTAAATATTATTCGCCTTATATTTACTGTTGTATGCTGTTCATTTTCTATCCAGCAATAATTTTTTTCCATTCTTTATTCGTTATTTACAAATATCATTAACTTTACCTTTAATTAGCGATGGTTTTTCATCTGCAGGTTTGCATGATTCATTTTGTGCGGTCGCTTATCCTATATTCGCTACTTCGTCCGTCACATGGGTTGGCCTATATTCTCCATTGAAGGTATAAGGCGAACGAGATTTAAAAATGAACTTTCATCATTCAATGTCTCAGCATAGCGAATACAGGATAAGCGATCATACAGAATCAATCATGTAAACCTGTAGGTAAAGAACCGTCGCTAACCAAAGGTAAAGTTAATGATATTCATCGTTAAATAACGAATATAGAATATAAACTATAAAAAAAACTTATTGCTGGATAAAGAATGAACAACATTCAACAGCGAACATAGGGCGAATAATATCTATCATAAAATCGTGATGTCAAACATGGCTTCACGTGAAACATTTTGTCTAACAGTGCGGGATAATAATTGTATTATTGTGTTTTTGAAACCCATTATTGCCTGGATCGTGTTTTGTGACATGGCAACTAGCAAAAATCAATAATGTTGTTGGGTAATAGGTTAGAAAACTCAGGACCGCACGCCAATTATAGAGGTCAACAGGCGCAAAAATTCGCGGTAAAATTGCGCCGCAAATGCGGGAAACGTGTCCATTCTAAACACAAATAGTCACAGCTACTTCTTGCAGTCACAGTCTTTTCGTTCTTACATTCTACACAGTCAAGTCAATTTCTGGCGGAAGTATTATGCCATTTCGATAATCATAGCCAATTGTTCATAGCTACAATTGCTGGTAGTACTTTAATACATTACATTTATAATGAAGTGTTCGCTCATTTGAATAACGATTTCTATTTAGATGATAACAATAACAGGCGTCAGTTGATAATTAACGTTAGTGATACTAAATTTGTTGCATATACAGTTCAAACAAGTATGAACGAAATTTCAATTCAAAGCTCTTTGTATTGTGCGCAGTCATGAAGCATCAATGTTCCTGAATATGTTTTGTTACTAAAGCAAAATTATCAGTTGAAAAAGGCAGGTTGGGCTCGTATCCCTAGGAATAGGAAAATGTGTCCATGTGATAAAGTAAGTGTTCAAAGCAAAGAGCATGTTTTTGTCATTGCCCATTTACAGCGTGTGTTAGAACGAAATATAGCACTGATCATATCTTCATCTACAAGGCAATTGTTTGAAGCTGACATTAATGCATTGTGCCTGTTCATTAAAGATTGTTTTTCTGTAATTAAAGGAAAACGGTAACGAATAGTATAGTGTACGTGACATGGGCAATTATTGCGTATTATTAGTGTATAGACATTGTCATCCGCATTTTTGTTTTGTTTTTTATTTGATTTTATCTTGTAATGTTAATAAATTCAAATAAATAAATAATAATACTAAATTCTCAAAATGTACAAGAAAACTGCATGTCACAGATGTAGCACCTAGCGCACAAAACTTTCAAGTTTATCTAGATAACTGCAAACCACTTTGTAATTGTAATATGTGTAAATTTTACATAGAGTGAATGGGTTGCGTTCAGGTGAATGAGAAATGTAGTGTCTGCTCAAGTCCGCGAGTGTAAGCGGTGATGCGTGAACTGTATTTTATGTTATATTACCTGTAAATAGATTTTATTATTTTCAATATTGTGTCTGTGAAAATAACCTGTAGGCTAATATTTTATTTTGTGAAAACGGACATTAAATAAAGGTATTGTATTGTATTGTATTGTATTGTACTGTACTGCACTGCACTGTACTGTACTGTACTGTACTGTACTGTACTGTACTGTACTGTACTGTACTGTACTGTACTGTACTGTACTGTACTGTACTGTACTGTACTGTACTGTACTGTACTGTACTGTACTGTACTGTACTGTACTGTACTGTACTGTACTGTACTGTACTGTTGTACTGTACTGTACTGTACTGTACTGTACTGTACTGTACTGTACTGTACTGTACTGTACTGTACTGTACTGTACTGTACTGTACTGTACTGTACTGTACTGTACTGTATTGTATTGTATTGCATTGTATTGTATTGTATTGTATTGTATTGTATTGTATTGTATTGTATTGTATTGTATTGTACTATACTGCACTGCACTGCACTGCACTGCACTGCACTGCACTGCACTGTACTGTATTGTATTGCATTGCATTGTATTGTAATGTACTGTATTGTACTATACATCACTAGAGACACCATCGTACTGACCATAGCCATAGAAAAGAAAACTGCGAAACGAGGACTGCATCTACTAACTATGATCTATGCACAATTAGCGCCTATCATTACTATTGTATAAATCATGACGTCATACTCCTGCAAACGATGAGTGCTTGAGTGGTCGCAGGTGAGCTTGGAGAGTTTTAACTAACTTGTGAAAATGTTGTTTCTCACTATCTATCGTATGCGCCTGTGCCTGCGCAATGAAAACTAATAAACTAATTGAAAACTCACTGTAACAATTTTCTCAAGAACTATTGGAAACGCAAAATTCATCCTACTCCTGGGAACTTCATACTGTACTCTGGGAACTTCGTACGACCCCTGGCCACTTCATACTGCACCCTGGGAACTTCATACTGCATCCTGGGAACTTCATACTGCGCCCTGGGAATTTCATACTGCACAGTGGGAACTTCATACTGCACCCTGGGAACTTCATACTGCCACTGGGAACTTCATACTGCACCCTGGGAACTTTGTGCGGCCCGTGGCCACTTCATACTGCACCCTGGGAACTTCATACTGCATCCTGGGCACTTCATACTGCCACTGGGAACTTCATACTGTACTCTGGGAACTTCGTACGACCCCTGGCCACTTCATACTGCACCCTGGGAACTTCATACTGCATCCTGGGAACTTCATACTGCGCCCTGGGAATTTCATACTGCACCCTGGGAACTTCATACTGCACCCTGGGAACTTCATACTGCCACTGGGAACTTCATACTGCACCCTGGGAACTTTGTGCGGCCCGTGGACACTTCATACTGCACCCTGGGAACTTCATACCACACCCTGGGAACCTCATACTGTACCCCGGGAACTTCACCCTGCCTCTGGGAACTTCATACTTCACTCTGGGAAATTAATCCTGCTACTGGGAACTTCATACTTCACTCTGGGAACTTCATCCTGCCACTGTGAATTTCATACTGCACCCTGGGAAGCCATTTACATTGAATTCACAAGGGCGAAATAAAACGTGAGAACGACATTAAACGATGCAGAAGCCGGGAAGCCCGGTAAAATAACTCATTGTACTCCGTAATTTTATCCTTGTCTTTTCCAGCTTCGTTGATCCCAGTAAAATTTGCATAACAGCTTGTAGTTTCGCGTACACGGCCATTAACTGTCACTGAAGATATGGACACGATCGGAAATAGCTCATTATATTTATCCGTGTCATACATAACAATCTAAACGTCCATGACAAACAATTACGACAGGACATTAGGAATTGTGTCAACATTGAAACATTATGCGCATTGGAGGATGATCTCGAAAGAGGTTCCAGGTTTCGTGCAGTGACAATCTTTCGATTTCAGACGTGCAGAAAAATTATCAAACGAAACGAGTTCGCATGAATACCTTACGTGCACCCAGCAAGGTTAATTGACAAAGCAACATTTGTACAACTGTAGTTTCTTAACCCCTCGTATTAGCGCCGCCCTCAGCTCGAAGGAGAATTACAAGTAAAATATTTTGAAAAATCGGGACCATAATGCGCTTTAGCATCCTAGTCCGTACCGACAGCTTCCATATTTTTCAACAAATTGTAATGAAGTTCGCTTTTATGGTTGCAACCAATTAAGAGTAACATTGCTAGTTCGACAAATTTAAATACTATGTGGAGTATCGTGTCTTATTGATATTGGTGGATGCTGTTACTAGTGCAGCAGGTGGAAAAATGAACTACTTTGAGCATAATCGTCAGCGGTCCTTAAAAATGGCGAATAAATTGTTTTTATGTGACAACTGAACAGAATTCTAAAGTCAGGTGAGGGGAACATTGGTCAAGAACATCTGCTTGCCCAGTTCGTTTTATTGTACTCGAGCGCTAGAATTTGGATTTGTGACGAGGCTGTTTTTACAGCTAAATATCGTTTTTCTTGCTTTTAAAATCGTCATCACTGTTCACGACTGACATAATCATTTCTGTTACATCACACAACCATCATCACGAACGTATCATCATTATTGTCATCAGTAATACGACATCGACATCATCATCATCGTCAATTGATCATAGCCATGAGCAAGACTACCATCACCAATGTCATCGTTTTCATGACTACATTCATCATCGCCATAACTTTTAGTGTTGTCATTATTGTCGTCATCATCATGTCCGCTTCTGCTGTTGCTGTTTTTGTCACCTCTTAATTTTAGACAGGTGTTCTATTCAAAGAAAATTTGCCATATATCGACTCCTTGTATAGCCCTGAACTACATAGCCTAGACCAATTCTCTATTATAAGGCATCTCTATATGTTAATTTCGGTGATATGGGCTTTATGTGTGTGTGTGTGTGTGTGTGCGTGCGTGCGTGCGTGCGTGCGTGCGTGCGTGCGTGCGTGTGTATACGATATATATCGAATTTTGTACATATACGAAATATTCGAGGTTACAGCTCCAACAACATTGGGGCGATCTATATGTCAAACAAAAGGTCTCGATCCATTGTCGTCTCATTGATGGTTTGTTTTTCAAATCGTGGCCACCGGGAGGAGTGGATTGCGAAAAATCGCCAAAATCGCCCCTCTTTACCCGTTTTTTGTAAAACTTATACCTCTTATTTCTAGAGACCGGGTACGAGCTGGGGGTGGTGCTGGTAGTGGTTGGATTGCATTAACGGGTGTTTTCCCGGACCCAACTCCCAATTTTTTCAAAATTTTGACTGAACGAAGTGTAGAATAAGTAATGATTACTGATTGAATGACGAGATGTGCAGTAAGCTGAATCTAAGTAATCACTGCAGCTCGCTGCCGTGACCTGTTCTGTGAGGTTTCTGTTTGGCTTCATGTTAACCTAGAGCATAACCATGGCTTCATCGTCCCCCTGCTCTAATTCTGCGCCTCTAATCAGATTACGCAATACAAAGAAATCAGGATGCGTGACAATTATAGAAGTATGTCAGAAGCGCATGCGTTACGGAGGGTTCAATTACTGCCAAGCGGAACAACGGGACAGTACTGGAGCAAAGACAGCTGCCACATGGGATATAATCACGAAGTTTGGAGCCTATAATTATTTCATTGCTTGGATAGACGGACAGACAGATAGACGTAACTACGGCCTAACAATATGGCGTTAAAAAGCTCCTAAAACGAGTATCGAACCAACTAGCCACCTTCCATTTATTGACCGACAATGGCATTGCATAACTTAGGTCGCTGAGCATGCACTGTTACTATTCGCTGCCAAAAAAGGTCAGTTTTCATTGATGATTGTCCACAATACTTCTATAGCTTGAAAATGAAGTTTTGGATCGTTATGCATACCTATACCTACTCCTTGTACTTGAGTTGAGTTGACTTGAGTTTAACTCTAGCACATCTCTTGCCTTGAAGGTCACTTTGAAGTGTTAAGTTTGAGTTGAGTTGAGCTGAGTAGACGTTAAAATTTGAGTTGAACTCTAGCACCTCTCCAGCCTTGCATTCCAGATTGATGGTCATTGATGCGTGTCATCCATGCTATTTATGCAAAACTGAGATTTGCCATCCTGACTACTTCTGCATTGAAGTTCCAGCCAAGAGTGATTAATACATGCATCCTGACTACTTCTACTGCTTGATGTTCGTGTCGAGAGTCATTAAGCTAATGTTGTTTCTCGTTCATCATGCACTTCTTGTTCAAACATTTTATTTGAAACCACTCAAGAGTCAGAAAACGTTTCACTCAATGGTCTGTCATTAGTCAATTTCACTTTGGACAGTTAGTCTGAACTCGGCAAATGCACAATGCTTAAAATCTGTCCTGTCAATGCATTTTGTGACAATCACTCACACTGGCAGGGCAAAAGATAACATCTTAATCGTGGACAAGTAAAAGGAAATAGGAAGAAGCTGCTTACAGTAGAAGTCCGGGCGTCGAACACCAACTGAGCGGTAAACGAAATTTCATTGTCAGATTGTTTATTCACCGCCTGATTCTACCCTTTCTTGCTTTCAGGAAAAACAACAGCCTTACTTATGATTATCGCCATTATAAACATCTTATCGAATTTAGTTTTACCACAGTTCTACATGAGAGAGAAAGAGAGAGAGAGAGAGAGAGAGAGAGAGAGAGAGAGAGAGAGAGAGAGAGAGAGAGAGAGAGAGAAGGGGGGAGGGAGGGGGAGAGACAGAGGAGAGAAAGAGGGCGGGGAGGAGTGGGGGAAGAGAAAAGAGAAAGGTCGAGAAGGTGAGAACATGGGAAGAAAGAGAGACCGAAGAGAGAGAGAGAGGGGGGGGGAGGTGGAGTGTAGAGGAGAAAAAGAAAAAGAGCGAGAATGTGAGAAGAGGGTAGGAAAAGAGACGGAAGAGAGAGATAGAAGGAGAGAGAAGAAAGAGAGAGAGGGAGATAGAGAGAGAGAGAGAGAGAGAGAGAGAGAGAGAGAGAGAGAGAGAGAGAGAGAGAGAGAGAGAGAGAGAGAGAGAGAGAGAGAGAGAGAGAGAGAGAGAGAGAGAGAGAGAGAGAGAGAGAGAGAGAGAGAGAGAGAGAGAGAGAGAGAGAGAGAGAGTGAGAGAGACAGAGGAAGGATAGTGTACACTATGTTCCTTAGCAAAGTAGGGTTATGCAGTAGGGTGTAAGATAAATGTGTGTTGCAATATGAACTAGAGTCTTTTTTTAAATAAGCCTTTTCTTAGTTCTAGCTATTGATACTGATCGTGAAAAGGACAAAAGTTAAGTAATTAAGCAAAGTCCGATAAAACAACTGAAAATACTGAACTGATGCGGCACACGGCTTTGCTTTACACACATGTTACATGACGGTTGTAGTTAAAATGCGTTGCTGCGGTACACTTAACCTTTCACCTACAGCAACTGCGCGTGCGCACAACGAAACTGTGAAAGGTTCATTACAGTAATATTCATGTGAGGACGAGAAAGTATAGGCAAATACCGAAGAAAAACGGCAGCATTCACTGGAAGCATAATTCAGAAGAGGCTTCTGCCTGAGCAAAATGAACATTAATTTGATTCACAAGTGCAAATAGAGCCATAGACATTAGACAAATGGTGGATTATTGCTCTGCTTTTATGACTTGATGACTGTGCAGTTCAAAATTGGCAGTTTGATGCACTTATCGTGAATAACGCTTGCTTTACGTGACTGCTGATATATGTGGAAACGCATAAAACATTTCACTATGAATATTTAACGCGCTTTTGCTAATGTAAAAACACCAAAAATCAGCTTTGCTACAAGTAATGAAGAACAAGACAAAACCGGAAAAAATGAAAAATATATGCTGTGACTTCTAGAACAATAAGCCTTTTGACAGTTTTGTTGTACGCATTCGCAGTTGATGTAGGTCCAAGGTTAAGTGTACCACAGCAACGCGTTTTAACTACAACCGTCATGTGACATGTGGGTAAACAAAGTCGTCTCTACCGTATCAGTTCAGTAATTTCAGTTGTTTTACGTGAATTTTACTTAATTATGCATTAGCCTGTGTGTAGAGTGATTTACTAACAGGATCTTGCTTGGGAACAAGAAAAAATGAACTAGGTAAGGTTCTAGCGAAGCGTTATCAAGTGTACACAAATCCGTTGTCTGGTACCCTTAACCTTTGATCTTTTCATGATCATCATCAATCGTTGGAAGTGTGAAAAGGCTTTTTAAACTGACACATTCCGGGTTGAGTAGTTTGGGTCTTCTGTTCCATGCACCACGGAAACTACATTTTTAAGACGCTGTAAAACATGAATTTTGATTTGATGAGTTAGAAGTTGACAAGCAAGAAATTGACGCAGATATTCAGAAATAGAAGCAGTTTTCCGAAGTCCCCGTCGCATTTCTTAACTCAGCAATTCCAGAGAAATTTCAGCAATTCTTTATGAGCACTCGCGGGGCATCCTAGTTAGGAACCGATGCAGAATCGTTATGTAAGACTTCTTATCAATTATACGTGATATCTGTTCGGGAAGCCTCCTTCGCAGTGCGCATATGAGGACGTATTTTTCAAAAAATTCAGCGCTCTGCTGCCAGGAGTGGGTAATAGTCGCAGATGATAGCATAGATTTTAAACACAAGCCCTCAAAATCGCACGCAGGAAGTCGCCAGTCTCGCCACCTTGAAAAATAACATACGATGACAATGCGTTAGTGCCCTAAAATTATAGTTCTTCGGAAGATTATGGTTTCCTTTCTGAGGAGTGAGAGAGAGAGAGACAAGAGAGGGAGAGAGAGAAAGAGAGGAAGAGAGAGAGAAAAAAAGAAAGAGAGAGAGGGGGAGAGCGAGAGAGAGAGAGAGAGAGAGAGAGAGAAAGAGAACGCTTTCACATCACCGGAGGTGCAAGCAAAGACTGTAATCAGTCGTAAATTTTTCAAAGGTCTTACTGCCGCTTTTCCTGAGAGCCGAAGCATTTTCAAAACGCGTGAAGGACTGAACTCCCACGGGGAAGCCATGTCAGTCAATATGAAAACCATGGAAGCCTCGCTGCTGTCTTCGTTTCGGTAAATCTTGCGAAGCGATAAACGTGAATCGTGTCATTAATCTTGATGTTCAGAGGATTAGACTCGCCGTCCTACAGATCGTCTTAGAGTCACTAATCTCTTAGAACAATGTAAACTTAGCTGATGCTGCTTTTGAGTTACTAATCTCTTAGAACAATGTAAACTTAGCTGATGCTGCTTTTGAGTTACTAATTTCTTAGAAAAATGTAAACTTAGATGCTGCTGCTTTTGAGTTACTAATTTCTTAGAAAAATGTAAACATAGCTGATGCTGCTTTTGAGTTACTAATCTCTTAGAACAATGTAAACTTAGATGCTGCTGCTTTTGAGTTACTCCTAGAACATTGTAAACTTAGCTGATGCAGCTTTTGAGTTACTAATTTCTTAGAACAATGTAAACTTAGCTGATGCTTCTTTTGAGTTACTCCTAGAACATTGTAAACTTAGCTGATGCTGCTTTTGAGTTACAAACCTCCTAGAACAATATAAGCTGTAAAATTCTTGAATGTGTACAAAACTACATTACTAAATCGAGACATTTTCACTAAAATTACTAAGAATTTGTAGCTAAATATAGATGCATAACGATAAAATTACTTTTACTAGTTAATTAAAAAAACTTTTAACATATCATAAATAGACCATACTCGTCCAGTTCTACTTGACTACTTCTTCGAACTATAAGCATCTACCTGTTGTCAACTCTGTACGAATAATACAATCTTATTATTTTAAGATGTGGAATAACAGACTGTTTGTGAATAACAATCGTCGAACGTGATAGCTGTGAATGCTTATTTTACTGAACGAGTATTTCTAGTGTATCTTTTATTTTATTATTTTACTTTAATGTGATGCAATACCTTTTATTTTTTGTATGGTTTTTACGTTGGAATAAACTAATCTAATCTAATCTAATCATATCTAATCTGTTTCAGACGCCATTTTGGGAAGGGCGGTGTATTCGAAAAGAGTGGGGACATTGATACCCGAACTTGGGAACACCTAAAACCGCTTATAAAACATATTGGACTAAAGAGTGCTATTTTTGGCTACCGTGCTAAGAGGTGACCTAAATTAACATACAAGCCTAAAACCTTCCCTGGGGCCATGGAGTGGAGCGGAGTGGAGTGGAGCGCAACGGAGCAGAGTAGAGTAGAGTAGAGTAGAGTAGAGTAGAGTAGAGTAGAGTAGAGTAGAGTAGAGTAGAGTAGAGTAGAGTAGAGTAGAGTAGAGTAGAGTAGAGTAGAGTAGAGTAGAGTAGAGTAGAGTAGAGTAGAGTAGAGTAGAGTAGAGTAGAGTAGAGTAGAGTAGAGTAGAGTAGAGTAGAGTAGAGTAGAGTAGAGTAGAGTAGAGTAGAGTAGAGTAGAGTAGAGAGTAGAGAGTAGAGAGTAGAGAGTAGAGTAGAGTAGAGTAGAGTAGAGTAGAGTAGAGTAGAGTAGAGTAGAGTAGAGTAGAGTAGAGTAGAGTAGAGTAGAGTAGAGTAGAGTAGAGTAGAGTAGAGTAGAGTAGAGTAGAGTAGAGTAGAGTAGAGTAGAGTAGAGTAGAGTAGAGTAGAGTAGAGTAGAGTAGAGTAGAGTAGAGCAGAGCAGAGCAGAGCAGAGCAGAGCAGAGCAGAGCAGAGCAGAGCAGAGCAGAGCAGAGCAGAGCACAGCAGAGCAGAGCAGAGCAGAGTAGAGCAGAGCGGAGCGGAGCAAAGTAGAGTAGAGTAGAGTAGAGTAGAGTAAAATAGGGTTGAGTAGAGCGTACTTTATTTAAAGTCGTTCAATAAACTATAAACTATAGTCACCGTTCAAGTTATTGTAATGGTAATAGTTTAACAGCTAGCTAGAACCTTATCTAGTTCATTTTTTCTTGTTCCCAAGCAAGATCCTGCTAGTAAATCACTCTACGCACAGACTAATGCATAATTAAGTAAAGTCCACCCAAAACTACTGGACTGATGCAGCAAGTGGCTTTGCTTTGTCACACATGAGCTTTGCTTTGCTATCCACATGTCACATGACTGTTGTAGTTAGGACATGTTGCTGTGGTACACATAACCATTGACCTGCAGCAACTGCACGTGCGCACAACGAAACTGTGAAAAAGCTTATTGCTTCCAGCAGCCGTAGCAGGTATTTTTATTTTCTCTTTTTTTGTTTTTTTTGTTCTCCATGAATTGTGTAGAAGGTTGACATTTACTGCTTTTATTGTGTTTAAATATTTATGTTGAAATGTTCAATGTGTTTCCACACACATGAGTAACCAGGTAAAGCAAACATTACTCATAATATGTGCATTAAACTGCCAATTTTGAACTGCACAGTCATTAAGTCATAAAACCGAGCAGCAATAATACACGCACGGCTAGACAATAATGTTATGACTTTATACATACGGCTGTGAATCCTACTGTCCTGGTAGACAAGCTGTTTTAAATTATTGTTCCAGTGAAGCCGCTTTATGCTGCTTCCTTTTTGGTTTCACTTTTTCGTACTTACACGAGTAATTAAAAAAAAGGTGCCACTTCACACTTTATATGACACATATAAATTGTCTTAGAACTGTCCCTTTCACAACCTGCAAACTTCGTTAGGGAATTAAGATTGTAACTTTACTCCTGTCTGCTCTCTTTCTCTCTCTCTCTCTCACACACACGCACGCACGCACGCGCGCGCGCGCACACACACACACACACATACGCACACAAACACACTCCCTCTCTCTCTTACTGTCTTCTCTCTCCCTTTCTCTTTTTTTCTTGTCTCTCCGTCTACCCCCTTCTCCCTCTCTCTCTTTCTCCTTGCCTTGCCTTCTCCCTCGGTCCATCTGTTTCAAATTATCTTCATTATATTCACTTACAACTAATATGGCTGTACAACTGGCAAGCGTAAAAGCTGATTAGTCACAGTGTGTGAAAAACAAACAGAGATGCAGAGTCTGGTCAGTAAATGTAAAGGTGACTACCAGAAAAACTGCTTCTTGAAGGTTTAGATTTTTCATATAGAGCTATTTCATCATTGAAGCATGTACGAGCATCAAACGTGGCTACGGTGTCTCTCCTGGTGGAGTGATAAGGATTATCTCAGAAAATTATCTTGTTACACTCTTTACCAAGCGAGATTTAATCTCACAAATTAATAGTGAAGTATGTTCCGATCCCACCACAATCATTATACATTAAGTAAGTTCTGCATTTGAGTGATGAATTTTAGTTTACAGAGTCCAAAAACATTGAAAAACTTGCAACAATTATGGAATTGTATCCTGTTTCATACTGTTTTTCATGTTGCTTTAAATTTTTTACATGGCTGCTTCTATAAGAAACTTCATTTGGGCCGCGATTCTCTTATTCTCTTTATTCTTTAGAGCAAAAACTCCCCGTGCTGTATTTACATTTGTAGAAGATACTTTAAATTTTACATGGATGAATAAATGCAACGGGGGTCACTTTGCTAAATTTACCTCTACCTATTTTATTTATTCTCTTAACGCATGCGCAACACGCGCTGTACTATAAACTATTAATACATATTGATGATGCAGTGCTCGATGTTTTGTAATCACAAGGCAGCTGCTGGTAAAAGTAAAAGTAATACTCGAGTAATAGAACTAATACGATCGTAATCAGGGGGATTAGACAATCTAATCGAGTACGAGACCGAGGCTTGTATGGCTGCTACACTTATTACTGGATGAATGAAAAGGTCAAACCTGCAGAGACCAAACATAAGAGGAGAGCTAATTAAGAAAGTATCAAAAAAGGAAGGATCGACGCTGCACAGATAAGGAAGCAAGAATCTCGTGATACTGAGCTCGATTTCTTATTTATTAACTGCCTAGTAACTTAGAATCACTTGATACTGAGCTTGATTTCGCAGTTATTAACTGTACCGAACTAAGTAGAGATACTTTAATCACCATTATAAAATTAAAGCGCACTTGTTGTAGCGTCAGCAAACAAACGTGATTTATTTACTTTGCAAAACCATAAAAGTACAACAAATTATAAATTATGTCATAAGTCAAATGACAAAATTATAATGTATAGGTTTTCTAGTTATAAAAATGGATGTTCGTACGGTAGAATCCGCACGAAGACCCATTTTCCTGCCCTATGATTGCTTACATTAAAGTGGTAAGAGGTCTAATACGTTAGATACGTGGTCTGTTGTATTTAAAGGAAAGGTCAAGTCTTCTGGAAAGTTAAGCTTATTTCAATGTTTGCGAAAAATGTTAGAAGGATTTAGTAATAAAACTGCGATATGCACCTCGTGTAATTAGTAAAATCACTTTAAAGACGCAATGACTTCTTGGGCGCTCCAATTTTCAATGCCCATTCTTCTTCCAATTCATTTGTCTTGACAAAAAGTAGTGCATTGTCAATCTTCGTCAAATGTATAATAAGTTTTTACAAAAAAATTAGCTAATTTTGTAATACTTTTGTGCTAATAGAGAGTTTTTTGCAATTTTCTTTGTTATATTTTTCTACGTTGAAGTGATAGTAGTAAAATAAACCCAACATACTGAGTCACTTATTCTTTCGTTTAAATCATCATTGTTACTATAAAGGCAAAGCATATCATGGAGTAACTGAGCAGATTTACCCACTTCAGAACAGTAGCTAAAGAAATGAAACTCATCCATTATTTAAGACACGCAGACATGTTTCCCCTGCACAAAATATTCAGTCTTTTAGCAATTCATGGGCTATTCTTTGAAGGCACATATATTTGATGGCTTTATTCATTAGCAAAATACACATAGGACCTCTGTGCACAATAGACACATAGACACTGCTGGCTGCCAGAGTCTATTTGATTCCTCAATACTAATCTAAATGAAAAGTGTGCAGAATATACATGTTCTTTGTATCCAAGGACGCTGGGGATCGAGTGGCTTCAGAATGAAACAATCCGTTACCATCCCGCGTGAAGCTGTTGTGTCTCTTGGGAGATTATAGCTGTTGTGTTGCCGTGTTGTTTTAGCGATGATTAACGGCAGGGAAATGCGCGAAACATGAAATTGCGCACACAATGGCAAAGTTAACATTGATCTCACCTTCGTGAGGAAACTTTGCACTAAGACTTGTCCCAAGAGGACAGAATATGATTAATTATTTTAACAATAAATGAGTGAATAATTATGTAATCCAATAGGCCATACTGTAATAGATGGTTTGTTGTGTGTAAAATACCTTCATTTAATCATCGTAGTCATCATCGCCACACCAACTCACCAAAGTCACCACCAACGCAATCACCACAATACCACCATCAGCACTACAACTATCATCATCATTATCATCGTGATCATCATCAACATCGCCATTGCCACCTCATTATCGTCGTCGTCGTCGTCATCATCACCATCCTCGACATCATCATCAACATCATTACTGTCCTCACAGTCACAATCATCATTACTTCCATTACCATTATTCACACCTTTTTCTGTTTTTATAATATTCATTTTTATACCAAAACTGTGATCTGAAAACATATTCAACTTTCAGTTGACTAACTAAATGCTGGTAACTGCATTTGATTTTGTTGTACAGTTTAGAGAACTTTAAACAACAGTATTAAGCTCCAAAATGTCCGAAACACGTTCCTCCTTGATACGCGGACACAAATCGCTGCTCATGGACAGAACTCTTGCAAGGAATGGAAAGAAAAAGCTTCCATAAATTATGAAAGGTAAAACACGGACAAGCAGTCAGTATTCCTGGGTGGGTGACAAGATTTTATGTTGTAAATTACTTTGCGTTTAACCCAAAAACCGACCTCTCGCCTTAAATTCCCAATGTTATTCAATTACTACAGCAGATAACGTTTTGCCGATTCTAATGTTATTAATTAAGAAGCAGTGCCCGAGGTCAGAGGTCACACGATATGTTTTAGCAAGGTGATTAAATATTCCCTTGAACAGTCAAATCTCAGCTTAGAGTTGAAGAATTAATTTGACCCGTCAAATCCACAAACAAATATTCAGAAATCGAATTCTGAGTTCTTTCCAAGAGAACGTGTTCATTGTTCAGTTTCAAAGGGAAACCGCATGCAATGGAAATAAGCCTTTTCACAGTTTCATTGTGTTCACGTGCAGTTGCGGTAGGTCAAAGGTTAAGTGTACTACAGCAACGCGTCTTAATTTCAACTGTCACGTGACATTTGGGTAAAACAAAGCCGCCTGCCTCATCAATTCAGTAACTTTAGTTATTTTGCTTAATTATACATTAGTCTGTGTGTAGATTGATTTACTAGCAGGATCTTGTTTAGGAACAAGAAAAAAATGAAAGGTAATATTCTAGCTAGCTGTTGAAACTGTTACTATTACAATAGCATGAGCTGCGAGGTATTGTCAAGTGTACATAAATGCGTTGTCTGGTACACTTAACGTTTGCCCTTTTCACGATCATCATCAATCGCTGGAGCTGCCAAAAATTTCAGCTTCTCATCTAGGAATGCATGTAAAAATGGACCTTGACGTAGGCAGAAATCAGAATACCTTTAAAACAACGAGTTATAAAACGACCTTTAAAAGTAAAAACATTAGACGGCAGTTTCAAAATTGAGAGCAAAATTACTGCTGATGGCAGTTCTAAGTCGAGATCAAATTTGATCATTCCTGGTCCATCCACATGCGCAAAAATTCAGTGGACAAAATTTCTAAATTAGGACTTATACATAGATCAAAATTTGTATTTGAGACCTGTTTTAATATTTCAAAAGCTTGTGAATAAGAAGAACGCAACACTAATTTTTGCAAGTACAATAATGAAGTGTTACAATGCTGTAAAATTCTGTAAGCTCAGCTCATACTACTACTACTATTGCTACTGCTACTGTTACTGCTACTGCTACTACCGCTGCAGCGCTACTACCTCCGCTACTACTACTACTACTACTACTACTACTACTACTACTACTACTACTACTACTACTACTACTACTACTACTACTACTACTACTACTACTACTACTACTACTACTACTACTATACATTGACGTAAGTGAGCGCGATAAATCTACCCATTTCAACACTGACATTAATTACCTTACTGAGCTCGTGTTTCGCGTTGCAGTGCTAACGAAATCATTAGCCAATTTATAATCTAAATTACCACGTAATGAACTACCTCCGCCACTTCTCAGCTTGTGATTACTGTGTTCAATCCATCATTAAAGCCGCCATTGATCACTTCATTTGCAAGTGCTTATTATAGTAAAAATATATTGTGTGAAGGGACTAATTAACGACAACTGCTTAGGGAGTTATAGCCAGGGCCGGGTCTACCACTAGGCAAACTAGGCAGTTGCCAAGGGCGCATATCTTGAGGGCGCGTATATAAAAATGTACATGAGCTGTTTTGCTCAAAAAACTGCAGAGCCTCAAAATTCCCGCAACAAAACCAGTGCCGGCTCTACCACTAGGCAAACTGGGCCAAATTCTGCAAGTAATTTTTTAATTTTTAAATATATCATAACTAATAACACATTGTAATTAATTTAACTTAATTTTACTTTTAATTCAGTACACTATAATGTATGTGTAATTCGTAAGCGTACGGCACTTTAATTAAACGAAACGAACTAATTTTGCTGCTTCTATCAAAATGTATGATTAATCGACGCTAACTCGGCGGTGTCTTTCGGTCTCGGAGCAAAACACTTTCTACTTTTGCGTTACCTGGCTTCTTATCATTTCTTGCAGATATTACTGATGGGTTACCGTGCTTTTGTTTACAGTTTATATTGTATGCATCAGAGTCAGAGTAACAGAGCCAATTTACGACCTCTTCCGATAATAAGACAATAAGAAAAAGTTTCTTGCAATAACATTTATCTAATTATGGCTGATAAACCTACAAGAATCGAAGTCTTTAGAAGCGAAACGAAAGGTAAGTTTATGACCAGACCACAGTTGTGATAGTAAAGATAATGAAATGAAACTAGTGAAATGCGTGTACGTGGAAAATACTAGTTGCAGTTATAAAAAATCTTGTGGTGAAAACGTTGAAGGAAATACTAGCAAAAAGTATGATTTAAAGAGTGTGCAACAGAAATTGTTGAAATTTTGGTTGCTGGTGAAAAACCTGGTGAAAGTTTAATTTCAAATTCAATCGACACAAGCTGTAAATAGGTTACTAACACGCACGTACCGTTATATTTTATTATGTACAACAAAGACATATTTTTAGGGGCAGCGTGGAGACTGTGTGACCGTTCAGGAGGGGGTGTAAAAATACTTTTGCCTAGGGCTCCAAACTATCTAGAGCCGGCCCTGCTTACATCTGCAAAGAATCTATAGTAAGTAAAGATAGGTAAAGAAATCTTCACAAAAAATCGACAGCAAGTAAATAAAAAATATGCGTAAATAATCTGAATCTTTCTACCCAACATTGGAAAAATCTTCTGCACATTATTAGCAATTCTGAAGTGAAATAAATTGATTTATTGATTGATTTCTTAAGGCCCTGTGACACCTGCAGCGCGCTCATATCACTGCGTCTTCTAATTATACGTATGAAATGCGTCTGCTGTACTTTTATAGCTGAGAAAGCGATCCAGATCTCTCAGCGTTTTGCACGTGATCAGGTTTCTAATGCTGGGACTGGCTTTAATTGTTTACGAAACTCATAGAGGAGCATCAAATGAAACACGTATACAGCTGAGAACAGTCAATGATCGATATAGGGGAAATCATAAAATACAAACGCGAGCAAAACGAATTTGAACAACAAGAATCTGAGAAACTTTTGTGAAAGCTTTGGCTAGACCAGGCATCACTTTAACCATAAAAATAGACTCTTATTATGTCACCCGTAAACACTTCAAATACTGTGTTGCAACACGGTACCTGCACCGCTGCACGTGTTGGAAATACATTTCCGAAGTAGCATATTACTATTTGTCTTATGTAAATAACTGTAGGAAGTACCTATAGAGGCAAAAATTAAGAATTTGAAAAACTTCATCTGCCATAGAGTGACGGTACAGGTTTTTCCCCAAATGAGTGCACTGTACGAATGGGGTATAGTTTGTCCGCATTATAGGGAATATAAGTTTTCCCAAAATGATATACAGAAATTGTAAACTGTTATTGCTGTGACGTCTACTAATATCTTTACTTTACTTTACTTTGTTTTATTTCACGTACAGAATTGTTATTATGAAATGTATATTGTTGAACTTAAATAAGTACATCATGACGTTTTAGTTATTGTTCATTCACTATATACAGGCATCACCAAATTGGACAACAGGTATTATTTATAAACATTTCGAGAACGACCTTTTATGTACATTTAGTTTGATATAACGCCTCTCCCATCTTAACTGAGCAGAAAACAAGCAAACGAATCAAAAATGAAATTCAAGTTCTCGTCATGGTGCCGAAAGCACTGTGCAGAATTTAGTCTTGTTCTCGACAGCACGTGCTAACAACAACAATAGCAATTGAGTCACATTTTCCACCTTTCCACGCTTTCACATTAGATATTTTCCACATTTCCAATCCCGGATTAAGGCATGGGCTTTATAGGCTGCTTCCCAGGAGCCTCCGCCAGCTGAGGTGCCTCCAACGATTAAGTGAAATTAATTTACCGTGAAAAGTTACTACAGAACAGGAGTAGAAGTATGCTGAATTATCTCTTTAAAAAGGGCTCAATTAATTGCTGACGGCTTACGGTAGGCAAGCTGCAGTTGGCGCATACCGTCTTAAGGAAGATGGAAGACGGCTTATGGTTTACTGATTATGGATCATGGCTTGCTCCTTACAGCTTTTTCTGTGCGACACCACTGAGCTATCACCACCCCCAAAAGACTAATGCTTTCTCTATTTATCTGAAAATGCATTAATTTTACACCCAATTACTCGCCTTTCAACAACGATGACATGACGAACAATCAACACATAATTATTTCACTAAAAAGCGAGAAGCCACCATTGTGCATCTTCTTCTTCTTCTTCTCCTGTTGCTTCTCCTGTTGGTCTATTGTAGACATCGAGCTTCTATCCTTTATTACAGCACCCCACTGTTTCCTGTCTGCAGCTGAGATTTTCAGCTCCTGTGATGCTATTGTTATGTCTGGTCTAAGCTGTTGTAAATCTTTATTAATTGTTGATATCCAGGTTGTTTTTGATTTGCTTCAAGGTCGTTTAGTAGGTTTCAGTTCCTCGTTTAATAGTAATCTTACTGGTGTTGTTTCTGGCAATCTCATTAAATGCCCTACCCATCTTAGTCTTCTGATTCTGATTTTAATGCTCCAATGTTCCTCTTTGGTTCTGTTATACAGCTGCTCATTTGAAATGATAGATGGCTATTTTATTTTTAATATTTTTCTGAGTAGGCTTTTCTGACTGAAATACATTTATTTTTGCTTCCTATGTTGCAGTCATTAATTTCCACATTTCATTACTGCACATGAAGATACTAGTTACATATGCTAGGCCTTGTTTCAAGGGATAGTACCTCAGTGTCTCTAAAGGAAAGGGCAAGCCTTCTGGAAAGTCAGGCTTATTTCAATGTTCGATGAAAATGTTAGAAGGATTTAGTAATAAAAGCGCAACAAGCGTCTCGTTTAAATAATAAAATCACTTTAAAGTCGCGATCACTTCATGCTTATGCACTCCCATTTTCAATGCCAATTCTTCTTCCAGTGACGTCATTCGTCCTGAAGAAAAGTAGCGCACTGTCAGTCTTCGTTAAAAGTATAATAAGTTTTTACAAAAAATTAGACAGCTAATTTTGTAATATTTTTACGTGAATATTAGGTAAGCTGGAGAAGTTTTAATGAATTTAAGCAGCGCACCCTTACGGAAAGTCACTATGGTCTCCCATCTACGTCATAATTTTCAAGCGAATGGTCGGCAACCACCACGCCTGAAAATTCCTATTCAGCGATAGTACATTTTAAATTTATGCTTTATAGGCAGTTCTTTGCAAATTTCTTTGTCATATTTTTCCAAGTTTAAGTGATAACAGTAAAATAAAGCCAACATACTAAGTGACTTGTTCTTTCCTTTAATTAGAAAAAGGCGTCTGTAAGAAAGCAATCAGAAGTCCTACAAAAAGTAAATGAACACAGATATGATGATTGAAAACTTCAAAAAATGAAAAAAATCACAATAATTTGTGGCCCGGGTGACCCTGACAGTCAGGCAATTATAATTCAAGAACCGTCACCTATAACATTATCTACAGCTCATGACAGTGTGGGAGTCGTAATCATCTGAACTATTTAACCGTGCAAATGAACTGCCAACGCCTGAAGCCAATTCTAAGAAGCTGTGTTAACAAAGACGAGGCGGATCTAAGCCGCTGAATGAAATCAAGGTGAAAGTAAAATTAGTAATTAGAAGGCGCATCCATACGTAAAGAAAGTTCTTTGGGTTCAGGTAACCTAACGGCTCGGATGGCTAGTTTTTAAAAATTGGGCTGGCAAAGGCATGGGAAATTTAATCGATTCAAAGCTTAGTTAACAAAGGCAAGACGGCTGCAAGCTTAAACAAAACCGAACCCAATCTTAAACTGTAGGTCAAAACAATATACTCCTTAAAATATTGAAAGGAAGCATACTATTTTTTCAAAAATGACTTACGTGAAAGAATTATCACCACACAAACGCAATTTCGCGTTCGCGCCACTAGTTCTTCGCTGTTACATGCATTTCATCTTTCCCTAGTTAGACGGGTACTAGCGCCTGCATTTCGGAAACTCGTTGCACAAAAATCACATGCTGTACCTCTCAGTTCAGATGAGTTAGTTTGTGACGAACTACACACGTCCGACAGCTCATGCGTGAGCACAGCGGTAAATTTGAAATTTAAATTTTTATCTTAAAACTTGCCTAGTTTCAGTACAACACGCTGAATATCTTACTGTAGCACTGTACTTCAATCTACCCATGCCATCAATAGTTGGGTTCGCCCGCCGTTAATTAAGATTTGAATCCATTATTTAAGCATCAGAAACGCTTTTGTAGTATTAATTGTGTTAAAATGTATACTTTTTACCATACTTGAAAATGGGGTGGTATATGAAAAATCAACCTGTCTTAAATTTCAAAATGGGGTAGTATATGAAAAATCAACGTGGTTTTAAACCAAGTTGTAAGTTGTTCTTAGAAGACTGTGTTCATGAAACCTTTCGTGTCCAGTGTTAGCATTTTAGCTTGGTATAATTTTTAGTTTAGATTTTGGTCTTAAAGACATAAAATTTCATATCAAGGACACAAATGACACTTAGTGGTCTGAAATTTTCCTTAAATACAAAAACTGTTTAAATCCTTATACTGAGGTATGATTAGAAATGAAATATCAATCGTTTAGGAAATATCCAGGTATTACAGGATAAGATTTAGATTTACTGACTAATAATTACAAACATGCAGGGTAAGAACTTAACAAAGAAGAAATTAGTCTAACACGAACAATATTCAAATTGATCACATAATAATTATAATAACTTGAAACAATCAGACTTTAAATTGTTTACTAGCTTAGTATACTGGTGAATGAGATATAATTAATAAAGGTTCATTGTTAATATCCTTAAAACCGTCTTGTTTTTGACAAATGCAATTTTTTCCCAATGACATGGCACATGCCACATGCCCTTCACCTTGAACTGCGCCATCAGCACCTAGCGCGCGTATGTCGTGATCTCTGCCTCATCAGTCAATTTCCACAAGAAGTCTATGAGTCTTGAGCGGATAAGAGAATCCAGAGTAGCATTTGAATACAACGGAGGAGACTTAAGTGAAGGATTCAGTTCTATAAGTTACCAAGCGGCTTCTTCCAGATGAGCAGACACGTTCTAAATCGTTCGCCTTGTATGCGTCCACAGGATTATCAGCTAGAGCTAAAACGTTGTTCACGTAAAGGCTCATGGGAGTAATGGCTTCACGATATTGTTCTGTTGTACTTAAATTTTATGGTTATTCCTATTTTCCACCACTTTCCACCACTGTTGTTGAAATTTAACCCATGGACTAGGAGATGGCATATCAGTCTCTAAAAGGCAGAGGACACCAAGAACTTACTAGGATAAATATAGGCACCTACGTGTTGTTTACTTCTAATGCCCAGATTGGCCAATTACATCCAACACACAAAAAGGCAATTTAAGCGTCATGGTAAATAAATGCCGTCAATCAATAAGTTGCTGTTTAACCTGGCGGCAGTTCTGGAAATGAATAACTACATTGAGATTATTATAATGGACAGTTGCTCTGAGCTCTTCATAGGACGTGGTACTTGATCAATGTTCAGCATCACATTGTCGCATAATCATCTTTTTATCCGCGTAATCACCAACACCATCGTCATCATCATTATTTTCGTTGTCGTATTATAGCCATCATCACTGCAGTCATCATTTTCACGGCATTATGATTGCCGTTACTGTCGTCATTATCATTAACATCAGCGACAGCATCATCAACAAATAACCAACAACAATAGCAATAACAACCAACAAGAAGAAGGCCTCAATAGCAATAATCATCAATTGTAGTCAAAAACAACGTGATTCATATTATCGTCACCATTGTTCATTTAAAGTTTAGTTTTCTTTAGAAATGTTTAGAGTAGAAGCATGCATTGAAGGCTACTTCGGTAAAGGTCGTAGTAAGTAGACGATCACGAGGAGAACGGTCATGATAAGACGACCACAGTAACCATGGCGATAGTAACAACCTACAGCGAGAACACAGCTGCAGCGTGACTGTGACTGCAGAGAAAACAATATTAATTTCTATCTCAAAAGGACATCATGGTGACTGTGACAACAACAAAGCAACGGCAACAACGGCAGAAGAAAAGACATTATCGCAGTTTGTGCAACGGGGACCGTTACTATGACAACAGCAGCAACAGCAATAGCAACAAGAAGAAGAAGAAGAAGAAGAAGAAGAACAACAACAACAACAACAATAACAACAACAACAACATAAACATCAACAACAACAACAACCAACGACAAAGGCGCCCACGACGACAACAATCCCAATGACAGTATGCATTAAAGAACTTTTTCTTCTAAAACGTGACCAGTTTGCATTTATTGTTTCCTCAGCTACAGCATCAACTAGTAATTGATCATAAAAGCAAGACGTGACCGGATGGCGATCTCAGATAATTCCCAGGATGTGTGTCAGAAAACGACAGTTAAATAAACGTTTCTAGTTAATTAAAATCGCTACGACTGTCTAGAGAACAAAAAGGGCAATAAAGCAGCCAGCGTTTAACAAGGCTAAGACGTATTGAGCATTAGAAGCACGTCCCCCGGTCCGCTGCGGATCAGTTCAACGTGAAATGTAAATTTCGGGATGAGAAAGTTGCCGTGAATGTGCGGTTGCGGCGCCGTATATCATGTAGAATTCGCTAAGCTGAGGAGAGGTTTCTAGAGACATGGAAATTTTAATGGTAAATGTGCACAGAAAATTTGTAGTTGAGTAAACGTAAAAGTAATATTTTCAGATACAAAACTGTAACACGTCACAAGAAATTATGGGCGATTGAGTACTTTAATAAGCCTTTTCACAGGTCCAGCGATTGATGATGATCGTGAAAAGGTCAAAAATTAAGTGTACCAGACAAAGCAATTGTGTACACTTGCCAACGCCTCTCAGCGCATGCTACTGTAATTGTAACATCTTTAACAGCTAGCTATAACCTTACCTAGTTCATTTTTTCTTATTCCTAAGCAAGATCCTGCTAGTAAACCACTTTATGTACAGACTAATGCAAAATTAAGTAAAGCCCACGTAAAACAACTGAAATTACTGAATTGATGCGGCAGACGGCTTTGCTTCACCCCCAGATATCACTTGACGGCTGTAATTAAGACGCGTTGCTGTGGTACACTTGCTGTGTCCACAACGAAACTGTGAAAAGGCTTATTGAGCAAAACGTCAAATATACATGTACATGGGTGAGAAGTGTGTTCATAAACCAAATGTTCGACAAATGTTTATCATATGTTCAACAAATGGACGCAAGTTAAGTATTTTCCTGTGACGTGAGCTGCTATACACGAGGTTCCTGTTGAATATCAGTTGTACTTAAGAAAGTAAAGAGAACGAGTCCAGAATGCGAAGCATTGGGTTACTCGCGCGCATGCGCAGGTACCACATGTACGTTTTTCTCCCATATAAAATGTACAAACATTAGTAACAAAAATTACCAGCATTTTTATCATATAAATGTACGAACTTTAGGTACAGACTGCGTTTCTGTTGATGTACTTCCTTCGGTTCCTTTAACTCACTCAAAAACATAATACATGAACGATACTAATAATAGGTGTTAGTTAAAGCAGCCAAGGTTGTAGTTAACAATGGGAAAATTTTTGGTAAAGAATTGCACAGATAAGAGGAACGAAGGAAAATTAATTAGACCTATTACATCGTTTCACGTGATCCTGCTTGGCTTACCATCTTATCTTGTACATCTATAATCAATTCTTTCAGACAAATATCGCATTACCTAAACGAATTTTCCCTTCCCATTTCGCCCGATGTAATTTTATCAGCGTAAAATATCGGTAAGCATAAAGCTGGATAAAGAAATGATTCCGTTCAGCGTATTCTAGATTTTTGGCATGATTAACTATGGCAATCTCAGGGGATGTAACGCATAAATTTGAAACAGCGTTTGACAATAAAATGACAGGAAATGCAGGAAACGAAACGGATGCGACGATTATTGCAGTGAGTAAAGCTTCTGAACGTACTGCAGCTGTTTTTTACAAGAATTCCAATAGTAATCTTAACCTAAAACAGCCATTCAAAATTTCAAATACTATTGTGCAGCTGAGGTGAAAAGAAAAATGTACCCAATCTTAAACTATAACTCAAAACAAACTACTTATATAAAATATTGAAAGGGAACATAATGGTTTTTCAAGAATGACTTATGTGAAAGCATTATTACCACAGAAATGCAATTTCGCGTTCGCGCGGCTAATTACATGCACTTACCAATTCCTTAGTTAGATGGGCACTAGCGCCTCCATCTGGGAAACGTATTGCGCAAAAATAGGCGTTGTACCTCTCAGTTCAGAGGTGTTCGGTTATGAGATAGTGCACACATTCGGGAGTTCAGCGTGAGTATAGCGTCAGTACGGGTGGCTGAGTGGTTAAGGTAATGGACTGTGGGTGCTTCTCTGCTTGCAGCCCGAGTTCGAATATCTCACAATGTTATCTGTGTTATTTATTTGTGGCCTTGTTGTTGTATTCATTAAGAGTCGCTTATAGTAGCCTATGGCTCATGTTGTCTGTTGTCCCAGCGACTGTAAATAAGTGTCTTTGTCCTTTTTTTGTTAGCGGTAAACTTGAAATTCGCCGAGTTTTTGTATATTACACTGAGTATTTTTGCTCTGGTGTTCATGATTGTACTGTTGCTCTCCCGATGCAACTCAAACAATCATTTTGTACCCACAGAAGTAGTTCGAAAGTTTTGCAACAGGGTGAGCCACCGCAGGGTGAGAAATTTGCTAAACAAAAGGGAATCATATCCTAAAATTAGGCGCCAATGTCCTACCACTTCAAGCATACATGAATATAAATATGAGTATAGCTCGCCTCCTGACTGATCTCAATTCCGGTATGAAAGGGTTACGGAAATGAGAGCTGATAGAGGTCATTCAGCGCTTGTGATAGTTGTGAATACAAGATAGATTACGTCATGTTTGAAACCCAGCCGCTTTGTATGGCTTCACGCTCCGTTGCGTGTTGGCTTCAATGGGAAGTATAATTTAGAAGATTAAAGAGTCTCATTCAACCGTCTATTAACAGCTATCAGATGTTTTATATCGAAGTTTAACCGTTAGCGCTTAGTAGATCAATCGTTTAGTTGGTGCAGCATGCTGCAATAAAGAGATTTTTCAATGAGATCTGACAGTAATTGTGGGACGTGCGCAATAAAGAGATCAGTTAATGATATTTCAGCTATTCCAGGGGCACCGCTAGACGAATGTTGCAGTTAACGCGTCTTTGTTGACATTGCTTACTAATGAATAGAGAAATTTGAACTTGTTATTCGTATAAGCATAACGTTGTTTAAGCTTTAAGTTTGTGAGACAGAAACGTCCACATATTCATGAAGTTGTCTTTACTTGTAGTAGTAGTAGTAGTAGTAGTAGTAGTAGTAGTAGTAGTAGTAGTAGTAGTAGTAGTAGTAGTAGTAGTAGTAGTAGTAGTAGTAGTAGTAGTAGTAGCAGCAGCAGCAGCAGCAGCAGCAGCAGTAGCAGTAGCAGTAGCAATAACAAATAGCAGTAGCAATAACAAATAGCAGTAGCAGTAGCAGTAGTAGTAGTAGTAGTAGTAGTAGTAGTAGTAGTAGTAGTAGTAGTAGTAGTAGTAGTAGTAGTAGTAGTAGTAGTAGTAGTAGTAGCAGCAGCAGCAGCAGCAGCAGCAGCAGCAGCAGCAGCAGCAGCAGTAGTAGTAGCAGTAGTAGCAGTAGTAGTAGCACTTTTAGTAGCAGTAGTTTACAAATTTTACATTTACACATACTTGGAGGTCTAGTAACTAGTTTAATCGGCAGCCAAACCAATAGTTGAATTTTGGTCGTTTTAAAAACTACCTTTTGCTGGCACTGTACACTTTTTACCTGTGGCTCAGCTTTCTGTTTCACGACCATTCGTCTGCTGTGTTAGTGGTTTCAGGGCATCACAGCCAGATAGAAAATGTACAACCGTGTCGGCACAAACACAATTTTATCGCAGAGCAGACAACCCAACTCCGCATAAAGTCGGAAGATATAACTTTTGTAAATCTATAAAAATTTCCTAAAACCTGTAAACCAGGTTAAAAACGTTTATGTTTGTCAAGTTCTTTAGCGCCAGCCCGATGCTACAGTTCAGTACTGATTCCCTTACCAACCTAAAGTTCATAACGACTAGTCTATCCGCACGTGGTACCATTTTTCCATGGACTTAATACTAATCCTAAACAAAGACGTACAAGAAAATATCTTGCCATTAAAGTACACAAACACATGTTGTTCAATAACAATTTTAGTAGATGCAGATACCAATGCTACAGACACTACTTACCTTCTTTTATCAAACCAGACAGCTTCACAGCCATTCATGTGCAAGGCAGCCATGATTACATTGACGTCATAATTTCCCAGACCAGGCACAATGCTTTTATGAGGGTTCATCACATTCGTGTCTGGACACAACCTGTAATAAACAAGACTGAAAGATTACAGATTCAAATCCGTGAGCGTTATGCCTGATTATACCTGGTCGAGTGTGGTTAACTCATGTCAATTCTTGTAGATTATTACGCTCAGGTATGACTAATCAGCACGCACGGTGCACGTGGCTAATTATTACTTGACTGTACCTGGTTCGGCGCGGTTTACTCGTACGTGATTGAGGAGTTTGCCTAATTTTCATATTTCGACTCCTACCTCGGATGCTTAAACAATTCCAATTCGAGCATGCAAGTGTTTAAAACTTGACTAGAGGTACACTACTACCCGACACTAAGTATTTAAGAAAAAAATGAATTTCCTTAGAAGGAGTTGAATTACAAGCGAAAAATTGACCGATGGCCAGTGGGGTCGCCATTCACCACAACACTTTCAAGGTCCCTACCTCAGGTGTCCTCCTTGCGAGTTTTGTACGTCTAGCCTTCTGCGTTTGCGAGTTAAGATGGGCTAAAAGTGGATGCTCTAATTTTCACATTTTGGTTCCTGATTTGAGCTCTTAAAGGAAGACATGATGAGTTTTCAAATATTACCCCATTTTCAAGGCCGATAAAAAGTATATATTTTAAAACAATTAATATTGCAAAAGCGGTTCTGATAATTAAATTATAGATTAAAAACTTAATTAACGGCTAGCGAGCCAAACTATTGATAACATCACAAACTAACATAATTTTCAACAGCAAAAATATCCACGAGCGTGTTGCACGTGTTTGCGAAAGCGAAAATTGTCGAACGTGTGTAGTTCGTCACAAACTAACACATTTAAACTGAGAGGTACAGCACCTGTTCTTGTGCGATGCGTTTCCAAAATGTGGGTGGCGAAACGCATGTAACAGCGAGGAACTGGTGGCGCGAACGTGAAATTGTGTTTATGTGGTAATAATTCTTTCTCGTAAGTCGTTTTTGAAAAAATAGTATGTTTCCTTTCAATATTTTAAATAGTAGATTGTTTTGACCTACAGTTTAAGATTTGCGCCTGTATTTCAAAAACGCGTTGCACAAAAAAAACAGGTGCTGTACCTCTCAGTTCAGATGTGTTAGTTTGTGACGAATTACACACATTTGACAACTCACGCGTGTTCACAGCGGGAAATTTGAAATGTTAATTTTATCTTAAAACTTGCTTAGTTTTAGTTCAACACACTGAATATCTTACAGTAGCACTGTACTTCAATCTTCCCTTTTGCAAATACGTGCAACACGCTCGTGGAATATTTTTGCTGTTGAAAATTACGTTAGTTTGTGATGTTATCAATAGTTGGGCTCGCCCGCCATTAATTAAGATTTAATCTATTATTTAATTATCAGAAACGCGTTTGCAGTATTAATTGTGTTAAAATGTATACTTTTTACCGTACTTGAAAATGGGGTAGCATATTAAAAATCATCCTGTTTTCCTTTAACATAATGAAATGAAAACGCTCAGCGTCAGGAGGAATTTCATAGAATGCTCAGTCATAGTTACAGACTCATAAATTTCTTCAATGACGAAACTGTTTAAGTAATTCTTGCACACTATCAGACAAGGCAGCGTGAATTAATCAATACGTATCTCACACCTGTTGTGCTGAAAGCGTTACTTGACATTAATATTTAATTTTCAATTACTTAAATTTGCCTAACTTATTCCCATGAGAATTATTTTGGCATTAAATTCGCATGTCGTCAAGTTCTTCCTGCTTCCGCAGGTCTTTATGTCGTAGTAGTTTAACTAGTGATAATGGGGGTGGTGGCAGCACCGACGGTAGCAATAGCAGCAGCAGCAGCAGCAGCAGCAACAGTAGTAGTGGTGGGTGGTTGTGGTAATAATTGTAGTTGTTTTACTACTACTATTACTGTTACTGCTGCTACTACTGCTTAATACAAGTTCTAAGGAGCTTTTGGACTAACTGCAAATAACAATCTACAACTACATAACAGAGACTATTATTACCCTGCTTATACCCTAAACATCACGCGCCAGGCAGGGCAACAGCAGGTGCCATTTTTAGTCTTTGGAACGACCTGGCCCAGTATGGAACTGTCGACCTCCCAGACTAAACCTGGTATACTGGTTGTGGTGTGGTAGTGCTTCTGATTGTTATTGCTGGTGTTGTTGTCGCTGTTGTCGTCGTCGTCGCTTTTGCTGTTGTTGTTGTTGTTATTTTGCTGGTGTTCCTTTGCTTGTCGTTGTTGATATTGTAGCAGCAGCAACAGCAACAGACAACATTTTGTTACCAGAAATACAAAACTTGCTCCTAAGAGAGTTTCTGTAAAATTTTCTGTTATTCTTTTACTTTAAAGCGCTGTTTTCCTTCAATAATATAAAAAGCTTTGTTTATAAAAAGCTTATTAAAAATCGATTAAGTGAACAAGACATGGCAAATGTGCATATGATATTAGAAATTTTGGATTATTTAAACAAATTATGCTATGTTCCACTATCTGATTATGAACTAATAGAAATTGTAAATTATTTATTTACGCTGTAAACAATGTAGTCACTAATCAATTAACCATTCTTGTTATTTGTTAACTACCATGTAAATTATGTATGTTGTGCTGTAAAGTGACGTTATACGAATGAAATGATAATAATAATATTGCAACTTTGTATTTGGCATAAATTTGTGGCGTAGGAAACTTTTCCAATAAGATCAGGTTCGTTCACTTTTCCCATCATAACATTCCATTAGGAAATTTTGGCACTCTAGCTAAGCTATGGTCCATTTGTGTGTGTGTGGGGGGGGGGGAGGCTCATATTATGGGGGGGGGTTTCATATGTGGAATGCAACAGCCAAAAATCTCTTAGCTGGTTCACTTCACATTTCATTGTATTCATGGGATTCACAGTGATTCGTGTAAGTTAGGTATGACGCACGCCACAAGACAATTCCTGACTCATTGATTTAATTGGCATCAAAGGTCGTATAAATTCTTAATTTCCTGATTCATCAAGACTTACGTGTAGTTTATAGCAAAACAGAAGATCAATAGAAATTTCGAGTCTAAAAACACTGTAATTAAACTAGCGGAAGAAAGACGCGTCAAAAGCAGTTTAAAGCTGTTACGCAAAAAGCAAAGTTTCAGTTGTGCGCACGCGCAGTTGCTGTATATTCAAAGGTTAAGTGTACCACAAAAACGCATCTTAACTACAATCGTCACATGACATGTGGGGTGAAACAAAGCCGTCTGCTGTATCAGCTCAATAACTTCAGTCGTTTTACGTTGACTTTACTTAATAATGCATTACAGTGTGTAGAGTGATTTACTAGCATGATTTTGCTTGGGAACAAGAAAAAATGAATTAGGTACTGTTCTAGCTAACTGCTAAAACGGTTACTATTGCAATAGCTTAGACTGCGCTACACAAATGCGTTGTCTGGTACACTTAACCTTTTCACGATCATCGTCAATCAGTCTTTGACCTTTGAACCGTCATTGCTATCAGTAAAAAGAGACGGTGCAGCATGTAAACAATTTTTGAATATTGAAATCTTAAATTTTAAAATGGAATTAGTTGACCTGAAAATAACCGGCTTAGGTCCTGCTAGTAAATCACTCTAAGCATAAACTAATGCATAATTAAGTAAAGACCACGTAAAACAAGTGAAGTTACTGATCTGACGCGGTAGACGGCTTTGCCTTACCAACACGTCAGGTGACGGATGTAGTTAAGACGCGTTGCTATGGTACACTTAACCTTTGACCCACAACAACTGCGCGTGCGCACAACGAAACTTCGTTACGGAACAAACTCTATAGCCAAAATGTGATTCAGCTCTGGAATACGAATATAATAATATATGTACGCCTTCCATACGGTTATTTCCTGTTCTCCTTTTCACTCTTAGACTATTTTTTTTACTTTTATTCTGACTTTATTAAAACATTTTCGGTTCGTGCCTTTGTTCTCATCACGTATGATTCCGTTTTCTGCATTTTAACAAATTTACTGTTGTACATATTTGCACAGAAGTTACATTCGGTTACAGACTGAGGCCCAAGTGGCCGAATATTTCATCTTTTCAACAAAATGCAATTTGTTGTTTGATAAATGTTTGTTAAAATCGTAAATTATTCATGAAAAAGAAAATTTTAAAAACTTCGAAGTAGACGGAATTTTGTTTTCTGTCACCCGCCGAACAATGATCAATTAAAAATACTTGCTCTTCTATAACTTTCGCCGTAAAGCACGAATTAAATCAGGAATTAAATGTGATTAAGATGTAGTAGCAGCAGTAGTAGTAGCAGTAGTAGTAGTGGCAGTGGTAGTGGTAGTGGTAGTGGTAGTGGTAGTGGTAGTGGTTGTGGCTGTGGCAGTGACAGTGGCAGTGGCAGTGGCAGTGGCAGCGGCAGCAGCAGCAGTAGTAGTAGTGGTAGTGGCTGTGGCAGTGGCAGTGGCAGTGGCAGTGGCAGTGGCAGTGGTAGTGGTAGTGGTAGTGGTAGTGGTAGTGGTAGTGGTAGTGGTAGTGGTAGTGGTAGTGGTAGTGGTAGTGGTAGTGGCAGCGGCAGCAGCAGTAGTAGTAGTAGTACATGTACTTCTACTACGTATGCACGTTTGTATGCGGGTATGTAAGTATACCTATGTGATTTTCATTGGTGTAATTACTTACATAGTCATGAGCCAGTCTCAATTTTGTCATCGCTTTCAACCTAGACGTCAAGGTCAATAACGTCATTAAACATGATGACATCAGCAATTGTATGCACACTACTAATGACGTCAGGGAATTCTAACTCTGATCTTTGGCGCTTCATTCCACCTTTAGGAGGCAGACAGGTAAAAACCTTAAGCAGTATAACTCTGCCTGATTTGGCAAAAGTAATACTTTGGAAGAACAGACGGATGAACATATACACAGAGAAACATGGGCTTGCACGATGAGACCTACATTTTTATTTCATCTGATTCTAGCAACACGTATAGGCGCTCTTTGCCAATAAATATGATTATTTGTGCAAAAGTGCAAACCGTGAAAGCCTGTAAAGAGAGCTACCATTTTATTGTCCATTCTTGTGCATAACAGGAAATTTTTGCGACAAAATTGCTCTTTATAATATGTGCTTTGCAGGTTGTGAACAAATCGCAAATGGGACGCCAGAGAAAGCTTAAAAGCTCTTAGGTGATAAATTGTTTGCACGAGCGTTGATATGGCAACAATAAATCCTAATTACAAAATCTAATATTGGTCGCCGCATTGTATGAAATATTGAAAGTCATCAGGCAATGAAAGAACAGCTGAGCAAGATGTAGCGCAGCTGCAGTACTGTGTTTGAGGTTCTCGGTACGCGCCCGCGGCCGGAATACTAATAGACCTGTTAACGGAAGAATATGATTAGTGCACATGTTGTTAGCGAGCGGTATGAATTTACGTTCTTGCCTGTTTTTGCCACTTTGCCTACTCAGTCATTCATTCATTCATTCATTCCCATTTACTTTTTCTTTCGTTTCTTTCTTCTTTTCTTATTTACCTACTTGTCTGCCGTCCCACGACTGTATTTGCTTGTCAGTCTGTTCGTTCATTTCTTTCTGTTTGGTTTTAACAGGGATTACTTTTCTGATTCGCTGTATTAGCCCCAAATGCAATCCCTTTTGCAAAGGGAAATAATAGTAGTAGATTAATTTAATAGTATAATAATAATGATAATGATGATGACGGTGCTGCTGCAGCTGCTGATGATGATGATGGTAATGATGTTAATAATAATAATGAGAATGATGATGATGATGATGATGATGATGATGATGATGATGATGATGATGATGATAATAATAATAATAGTAATAATAATAATAACAATAATAATAATAATAATAATAATAATAATAATAATAATAATAATAATAATAATAATAATAATAATAATAATAATAATAATAATAATAATAATAATAATAATAATAATAATAATAATAATAATAATAATAATAAAATAATAATAACATCAACAACAACTATAACAATAACAACAATAATATGATCATAAAGAAATGGATCTTATTACAGTCCCTGTCTCTGATAGAGTATACTAAGTCCCCAGACAAATCAGACGCATCGCTTTTAGCAAAATCCAGCTTCGTTATGCTATTTTAAACTTTTCCAGCATGCGAAATTTGTAATTTATGAGTATTTTCAGGATAACATAAAACTCTTCCAGGAAATGTTCAACAAAATTCCACGATAAAACTTTCTGTGAACATCATCGTATCGGGTTTGCCTGCCATGTAAAGCTTCAGTGTTTGATATGAGATATATCAGTAAGAAAGTTTACACTAATGCAGTAGGCCTATCAGAATATAATAAAATCTACAATCGTATTAAAAAGAGGTGCCAATTTGTGAATTTTATGTTTCAGCTGTCATATTCAAAGTTACTCAATAAAACACTAATAAAGTTACTTAAAACTGTTGGTAGCAGCATTTTTTGACCCCGCAATGCATAAGTGGCGCCACTGTCACACACGATGTCTCCACATCGTATACGCGGCGTCGCTGTCACACGCTATGTCCCCACACCACATAAGTTGCGCCACTGTCACACACGATGTCCCCACACCGCATATGTTGCGCCACTGTCACACACGGTGTCCCAACAAAGCATAACTGGCATTACTGTTACACACGCTGTTTCCATACGGCATAAATATCGTCACTGTGACACATGATGTCCCCAAATTGTAATATCGTGTACTAAATCCATAAATAGGTACTATATGTATTAATAAATGGAATTCAGCAATACGGACTACTTTTAGATTAATTCTTATTTTCTATGTAATATCATGCTCGACACTAGGTCTACAGTTTGTTCTGAAGCGGACAGAAAACGTGAAAGCAAGATTTTAACTGCTATTTCCTTCATTTCAATAAATGTGACCAGGGCAGAATTACCCTAGCATAGACTCTAGGGTAATATAGAGTCTATAGGCTAGCAAAGGCTACTGGGGACCCAAACTTGAGGGGTTTGCTAAAAAAATTTCAATTATAATTATTTTAATATTTTAATGTTTTGCATTGCTGAAGAATTTATTTAACTGAAAATAAAATTTCAACATTAAAAAAGGAGGCATGGGAGCATAAAAACCCAATTTTAAAAAAGTGTTATTAAATATATTATTTTTGTTATTATTAAATTGAATAAAAAACTTATTTGAGAAAAAGGGCTCATGTTTGAGGCCTTTTATTTGAGATAACAGGCCCAAGTTTTGAGCCCTATTTGTACATCATAGGGTCTCAGTCTACGTTTGTGAACTCAGACGAGTTACAGGGCGGATCCATCTGAGGGGAACCCATAATTTCATTAGCCTAGGGGACAAATGTCATAATCCGGGCCTTAAGATGACAAATCGCCCAAGTTCTAATCTAACAACTATTTTGAATAATAATATAGAAAAAAACCTAAACAGAAGACAACGTACCCTTTAAATCTCAAAAACTTTTATTTTTTTGAGATTTCAAGAGAACGTTGTCTTCTTTATGATTAAGACCATGGCAAGTCTCAGAACAGCACTATCTTATTTTCAAGCTAAAACCTAAACTGTTTGATATTTACTTCTAAACAAATGAAGTTAGTTTATAGAGGAGTATTTAATGTAGTGCTCAAAACATGAGCGCCTATTTTATTATTATTGCCAAATTGCAAGCGACGTGCATATATAGACATCACATTTCCAGTCAACTCCATTTTATCAATCATCACGGATTCATAATTGATAAGTTATTGGTAATCCATATTCATCAGTTGCTCACACATCAGTAATGTGATACAAGACTGCGGCAAACAGCGCTCATCACTTAGCTAGATTTATATTGACAGACATAGTGTGACTGGTGTGCCATGTAGAGTCAGTCAAGGCTTTAAGACTGGGAGAAATCGACTAAAAATAATAAGCCTTTTCGCAGTCCCAGCGATTGATGATGATCGTGAAAAGGTCAAAGGTTAAGTGTACCAGACAACACATTTGTGTACACTTGACAACGCCTTGCAGCCCATGCTGTTGTAATAGTAACAGTTTTAAACGGTGCGCACGCACAGTTGCTGTAGGTCAAAGGTTAAGTGTACCACAGCAATGCGTCTTAACTACAACCGTCACGTGACATGTGGTAAAACAAAGCCGTATACCGCATCAGTCCAGTAACTTCCGTTGTTTTACGCGGACTTTACTTAATTATGCGTTAGTCTGCGCGTAGAGTGATTTACTAGCAGGATTTTGCTGCTTGGGAGCAAGAAAAAATGAAATAGGCAAGGTTCTAGCTAGCTGTTTAAACTGTTACTATTACAACAGCATGGTTGTAATACCAACATTGCAACAGGCGTTGCCATGTGTACACAAATGCATTGTCTAGTACACTTAACCTTTGATCTTTTTTCACGATCATCATCAATCGCTAAAACTGTGAAAGTTATTAAGGCGGCAATCTCTTTTGGCAAAAGACAGAGTAATCAAAGTAGCAACTTAGCAACCTACTCAAAGTTTAAAGAACAGCAGAAATAATTTCACGATTCATGCTCACAATAGCCGAGACCAATAGAACGTTCTCCGAGGAATCAAATTTGTCAAACCGAACTTAAGAGTAAGAAAGCTGGTGTGAAAAATTCAGGATTGAGCCTGTGCACCAGACATCTTTGAGTAACTTGTAATCCAGATGTCCCTGGTTCAAACCCAAGCTCGGTCCCAGCTTTTTCATACCTCCTCCCTCTTGGTTAAGTTTCAAAAAGGTAGTAATTGTAGATTTGTCTACTATAAATTTTTGAAATCAACATATAAATGCTTAATTTTTGAGCAGAGGAAACTGATGAAAATGTGTAACTGAGAAGATCATAAATTCATTCAACTGCATTTTCCCGTTCGCCAAACTACATGGCTTACTTTCACGTTGCATTATTATCATTCAAACAAAATCTTCTTGGATTTCGTACAGTTATTTATTTCTTTATTGCAGAATCCTCTTGATCTACCTTGATTTACCGGTTTTTAATATTAAGGAAGACAAGATGACTATTTTTCATATACTACCCCATTTTGAACTCTGATAAGAAGTACATATTTTAACGCAGTTAATACTGCAAAAGCTTTTCTGATTATTAAATAATAGACTAAAATCTTATTTAACGGCGGCCGAGTCCAACTATTGATGGCATCACAAACTAATATAATTTTCAACAGCAAAAATATTCCATAAGCGTTCCATATTTCACTGTTTGTGAAAGTGAAAATTGCAGTTCTACTGTAAGATATTCAGTTGTACCAAAACTGAGCAAGTGTTAAGATGAAAATTCAAATTTTAAATTTACCGCTGTGCTCACGCATGAGCTGTCGAACGTGTGTAGTTCGTCACAAACACAATTGAACCGAGAAGTGCGGCACCTGTTTTTTGTGCAATGTGTTTCCGAAATGCGGCGCTAGTGCCCGTCTAACTAGCGAATGGCGAAACGCATGTAATAGCGGAGAACTACTGGTGCGAACTTGAAATTGTGTTTGTGTGATAATAATTATTTCACGTAAGTAATTTTTGAAAAAATAGAATGTTTTTTCAATATTGTAAAGAGTAGATTGTTTTGAGCTACAGTTTAAGATTGGGTAAGGGTTTGCTTTAAGATTCTGCTTTACAAAATGCAAAATTGGAGGGTACCAACAGTCGGTGACCTTTTAGATACTGAGTGCTAAGGGCACAAAACTCATAGGGTGCATTACTGATGAATGCAAATATGTTTATATGTGACCCGAAACTACCGGGTCAAAGGTCAAGGAACGGGAGTTTCCATTTTTTATGCTCCATCTGCTCCCATAGCTTTTGGATGAGACAAATTTGTTGAACTCTGAAACATGGGACACGGATTGAAAAGTTTACAAGTTGTATAAGTTGAGATTTCATTGTGAAGTACAGTCCCTATGTAACCAAGCAACGCGAACTCAATAAAATCTAAATTATAATTTTGAAACAAAAGACTGGCATCATTCGAAAGCTCAATTCTGTAATTATTGTTTGCATAATCTTCAGTTTCTGACCACGTCAGAAACATTGTCAACTACTTAGTTTAAACACGGTTTATTTGATTTAGATGTAGTTTTATAACTGATACATGAATCCTCACCATGCAAAAATATGTACAAGCAGAATACAAAAATAAATACAAAAAAATCAAAGTAGCGATACATACAAATACTTGTAAGAAAGACATATAATTAGAAAGTTAGCAGATGTGACACAACGAATAATAATAATAATAGTAACAATTGATTAATATCTATAACTGTCTTAAAATTTACCATAAATACACAAAAGTGAACCTAAGGTCTGATCACATTAAGACACGTAGATTCCTAATGTAATTTTGGACGCAATAAAAATTTTACAGTTAACAACAACATCAAAATCATCACTTCCACAAAGATACAATGACAACAATTCACTATTACTATTATTGTAAAGTACTGATATTTAAAGGCCATAGTATGTTATTTAATTGACTGAACATAGCATTTCTTGATAATAATGAGGGCATTCTAGGATGAAATGTTCTGAGTTTTCAACAACAACAATTTAATTATAAATTTCTCTTAATTTGCCCAACGTCAACAGCTGGGAAATTTCGAAAATGAGGTTTACTTTTATAATTTGTCGAAACCTGGCGAGACCTATGCATCATTTTGAGAGACGACAGTAAAATTAATCGATTGTTTGTAGATTGATTGTCTGCCGCTACAGTAGAACTCTACACCTGCTCAAGCTTTCATAGAAACCACAGAGCCACTGATTTTCTAAACTCAGTCACTCCCAAGCAAATAACCATGAAATCATCCGCTGATAAATATTGCAGTAGTTACAATCATTTGCCATAAATAACTCACGTCTGCCCAACAACATTAAAGCAAAACCGGACCCAATCTTAAACTGTAGGTCAAAACAATCTACTCTTTAAAATATAAAAAGGAGACGTACTATTTTTTCTAAAATGACTTACGTGAAATAATTATTACCACACAAACGCGATTTCGCGTTCGCACCACTAGTTCTTCGGTGTTACATGCATTTCGCTAGTTAGACGGGTATTAGCGCAGCATTACGGAAATGTATTGCACAAAAGACGGGTGCTGTACCTCTCAGTTCAGATGTGTTTGTCTATGACAAACTACACACGTTCGACTCTCGTGCGACACTTAAATTTAAAATTTGAATTTTTATCTTAAAACTTGCCTAGTTTTAGTACAACACACTGAATATCTTACAGCAGCACTGTACTTCAATTTTCGCTTTGACAAACACGTGTGCAACACACTCGTGGAATGTCATCACTAGTTGGACTCGCCCACCGTTAAATAAGTTTTTAATCTACTGTTTAATTAATAGAGACGCTTTTGCAGTATTAATTGTTTTAAAATGCATACTTTTTATCGGACTTGAAAATGGGGTAGTACATGAAAAATCATCCTGTCTTCCTTTAAATATTTTCATGACACATCAAGTAGTTGAAAATATTACAATAATTTCAACTACAAGCACTGACCTTACTCGTGATGATGGTGATGATGATGGTGATGATGATGATGAATGCTGATGATGAAAACATGCTGTGTAGAATACCATTGTTTATGATGCTTGTACAGTAGTCTCTGGCTTTGCAGCTGGTAGAATTATTGGATGAGTGAAAGAAGAAGAAAATGAATGAGTGAATGAATGACTGGATGGATCCATTCGTTCATTCGTTCGTTCGTCAATTCACTCATTCATTCATCCATTTATTCAATCATTCAATTAGTCAGCCAGTCGGTCGATCAGTCAGTCAGTCGGATGGTCAGTTAGTTAGTCAGTAAGCCAGTCAGTCAGTTAGTCAGTCAGTCAATCAACCAGTCAATCAGTCATCGACCAATGAACTAAGAAATAAATGAACGAGTTATGTTATGTTATGTTATGTTATGTTATGTTATGTTATGTTATGTTATGTTATGTTATGTTATGTTATGTTATGTTATGTTATGTTATGTTATGTTATGTTATGTTGTGTTATGTTATGTTATGTTATGTTATGTTATGTTATGTTATGTTATGTTATGTTATGTTATGTTATGTTATGTTATGTTATGTTATGTTATGTTATGTTATGTTATGTTATGTTATGTTATGTTATGTTATGTTACTTAACGTTACATTACATTACATTACATTATAATTTACTATATTATTTAGGTACAATAGTGCAATAAAGAAAAAGTAAAGAAGCACACAAAAAAACATAAAAAAGTATAAGTGTGAATAATATTAAGCCTTCTAGTGTGCCAGAGCCAGAAGCATGGAGCTTAATCCCCCAAACAGCAAGCTGCCTGCTGGCACATAAATTTTATTACCAGTCAACTTACCTATGGCATATTTCGTCTAACATTTGTTTAGTAAAAGCTTTACTATCCTGGAAGAGATTGTTCAGGGCGTGCAAGGCACATAGTTCCTTTTCCTGTTTCTCGTGATAAATAAGCACTGTGTTACGTGTGATCACATTGTGACAATCTGACTCAGTTGTCTCATCCTTCCCACTAGAGTTCTCTCCCAGTCTTTCGTTGCTGAGTTGAATTTCCCGAGACTCTGAAAGCGGTCTTGCATCTTGGGAAGGCATCGTCATTTGTACACAGACAAAAACTGAAAGAAGAGAAACAATGTCATTAGCAACAGTTGAACAGAAAACAAACAACACTGTAATGTTGATTAAATGAAAGTTTAATTTAAATCAAACCTCAAAACAACAGCTAAGAAGTTGCAGAATTAGTGCATTGCAATTCAAAAGAGTGAGAAGCCTGATTGGCTAATGAAAACATTTCTTGTGAAGTATCCCAAAAGAGGAAAATATCAATTTAATAAACTGGAGAAATATTTTTCTGAATCGCAATAGTATATTTGTATAAGGAGCAACCGTGGTAATAGTGGTGTAACCGCAGTGGCAACAGTGGTGTGGCAGCAGTAGAACAGCAGTGTAGTAGTAGTAATAACAGTGCTACAGCAGCAGTGGCAACAGTGGTGTAGCAGTAGTAACAACAGTGCTACAGTAGCAGTGGCAATGGCAACGACAAAATGCTGCCAGCTGAATAACAATGTTTATTAAAGTGCCTTTAATAGTTCGTGCTAAATTTTGACATGCCGCGTGTAGGGTTGCCACCCCGTCTTGAACTGAAGTCAGCAGTCAAGAGCTAGCTAAGGGTCTTGTGAGAGCTCCCAGTGAGGCCCGTGACGGAGACCCAAAAACAAAGCACTTCCCTCAGTAGGTGTTTTATGAGGTCTTTTTCAGAAACTAAAATCAAAAAATTCAAACTAGAATGTAGTACAAATTCTTGATTTTATACTTCAAAGCCTTAAATGTCTAAAACTTACAAAAGTACATCAATTTTTTGGACTTTCGTCCCAGTTTTCTGAGGTTTCTGTAATCGGTTTAGCAATCAAATTATTAAGCACTTGTTATGTGAAAAAGTTAAAAGGGAAAAATACTTGCCTTGCAGCATTTGCCGTTACAGCAAAAATTGGCGAAAAATGTAGACGGGGTGAAATAATGAAGCCATGCAACAGATTAATCTTAATTTAATAAGTTTACTGTTATCTAAATTAACAGAGACTCACCTGTTTTTCTTAATACTGTGTTTTGCAAAATTTCAATAGAACGCAAGTTGTGTTTCCGCTTTTCTCCGCTTAAATTTCAATGTGGTGGTCGAAATCAGCAGATTTCAGAATTTTTCAAATATCCGACCAAACTACGAATTTATGACTGAATTTCAGGAGACTCCCGGCCAAATCAGGAGTGGTGGCAAGCCTAGCCTGCATGATGCAATATTACTGCGTATTTAGGCAGAAAGAACTGCGTACTAAATTAGGCAAGTTGATTTTTGACGGTTGATTATTAATGGTACCTAGACATCTTGTTTCTGTCCTTCATTTTTTTCTGCAAATAGTCCACCCAGACACATGAATGAGTTTAAATTTTAGAACAGGGACCAATTCGTTACGACTCTGATAAATTGCTAGCACAAAATTTTTGTGTTATTTGAGTTAAATATAAAACTTGCTAAGCAAATACGCAACGAAGCTGTAATGACTCTATTGTGAGAAATTTAACACTGGAAATGCTGACCAGCTTATAAGGAATGAACACACAGTCACCCGGAAAACACGGTTGCCTAGTGGTCATAACGTCGGCATTTTTACGCCAAAGGTCCCTGGTTCAAATCCAGGCTGTGTTCCAACTTTTCACATTTCCTGTCTTTCGAGTTTGGTAGAAATATTTAATTAATTGTGGGTTTGTATCATCATTAATAATAATCTTTACACGAGGATTATAAATATTCGATCTAGACCCATTATTTGTTCGGAGGCCTGACATTCGTTAGGATGACCTAGGCCAACTGTTTCTTCGAAGGCCTACCAACAATCGTTATGATAACTTACGCCCATTGTTTCTCCATATGTCTAACAATCCCTAGGATGATCAACCCTACTATTATCGCCAAGGGAGGCTTTGCATATCAATGGACTCCATGTTTGACATTAATAGGTTAACTGAAAACAATCCTTCTACACATGAACTAAAGCTGTTAAACAACATTAAATTGGGCAAAACGCGTCTATTGATTTTGTTCAGCACGTATACAGGCGTATAACAATCTAATGCTGTAAAAGCTTGTAACCCAACACAACAACACAGCATTTATAACCCATCATGATTCTCCTTGTAGTGATGATGTAGGCCTGCTTTTAACTTTAAAAAGCATAGAGCGTTTTTAAGCATTGAAAAACGAATTGTTGCATAGTGCCTGACCTTGCATGATACCTGAACATGGAACAGCAGCAACAGTAATAAGCCAGAACAGCAACGGCAGAAACAGCAGTGGTAGTAGTCGTACTATTTGTTGCAACACCAGCAATTGCAAAAGCAGTAATAGTAGTAAGAGTATCGGCAACAGCTGCAATAACAGCAGCAACATCAGCAACAGCTATAACGACATGTTCCACATAACGACATTGTATAACCGCAATGCTAACATCACACAAAAACATTTGGGCCAATTACACATATTTAAGTCATTTTGTTGCTTGTTCAGTCACGTAATTTATTTTTGCTTCTTTTTGCGGAATACTCATTTTTTAAATCTATTCATTCATTATTTGTTTAATAAATCCATTTATTTGTTTGTTCATTGCTTATTCATTCGCATGTTCCTTCTCTCCTAACTTGCTCTTTCCCTCCATTCCTTCCTTCCTTCATTCTTTCTCTCTTTCTTTCTTTCTTTCTTTCTTTCTTTCTTTCTTTCTTTCTTTCTTTCTTTCTTTCTTTCTTTCTTTCTTTCTTTCTTTCTTTCTTTCTTTCTTTCTTTCTTTCTTTCTTTCTTTCCTCTTCTCATTCTTCTTTTTCAATCGTTCTTGCTTTCTTTCCTTCCTTTCAGCTTCTTTATTTCTGCCTATCTTTGTATCTTTTTCTCGTCCTGCTACATTTTCGCCCATTCTGTTCAATATTGTTACTCAATCTTCGCTTTTTATGTAGTCTATGCAAGCTTGACCTATATGCACATGCACAACATGATATCATAATATAAACGACCCAACGGAAGCAATCAGAAAGTCTGTGATTGGCAATTATTGCCGAGACCTCAGTTGATTGAATAACACAGAACAGTGGCAGTTAGAGCTTACTGCACTAGGGTAGGCCCAAGCTCTGTGTAAACACTACTCCGCTGGCCTCAAGTTTAAAATTCCCCACATACAAGAAATTGGTTCGTGAAGCGGACTTGGATTAGGGTTAGGCTTGGGGTTAGCGTGGGTTAGGGTTAAGCCTTAGGATAGGGTTATGGATACTGTTAGTGTTGGGTTAGGGTATTTAAATTGTGTGGGAATTGTAAACTCCTTCCTTCTATTGTTTCTATCTCTAAAAATCTAGTTTTCCCTCGAGCCTTTCATCTATGGATATCATCACCAAAAAATATTTACGCATTAACTACAGTCTCACACTTCAAGAAAAAGGTCATCAGTTAACTACAATAAAGAGCAAATTTGTCACGAGAATTTCTACTTTTCTCTAGCTATATTCATGCTTTAGTCTTTCTACTGTCTCTGCTCACTCTCGGTGATCAATTGGACAATGGTCATCTCATTAATTTTTAATTATTATGTTAAATTTCCCGCTTTTGTATGGATTTTATTGACTGCACATTTCTTCACGTATGTAAATGACAATGTACTAACATTAATCGGTTAATGATGTTGACGTAAAAAAGTAAAGTTTTCAATGCAATCATTACTCTTACAACAACAGTTAGTATACAATGCAATGCAATACAATATAATGCAATACAATACAATATAATATAATACAATACAATACAATAGCAATACAACAAACGGAATACTACTACATGAACAAACATTACAATAACGTAATTACTATTTAAGTGAAATTTACAAAATTTAATAACTTATTACAATTGTAATTTTGAGTAAAATAAATGGTCACTTTTACATTAATATTCCCATGAGCATTGCTGGAAACCCAACTAGTGATAGAATAAGCAGCTTTACGTAATAATAAGTCAGAATATGCTATGCCAAGGTCCAAACACACTACTAGCAGAGCAGTCATATAGTTGCTTAAATAACATAAGTACACTAAGCTAAAAGACAGTCGCGCGAACTAGTTATACAAAGTTTACTATTATCTCAGTATCGTGGTGCGGCACGCGATAGCTGAAATAGTGTTAAAACTTACCGTTTACCGGTTAATATGAACGTTTACAACACAATATACTCGAACAACATGTTGAAGTTCCAGTCAGCACTGTATCTATGCACAGTTACTGCAGAACAGAAAAATGATTATACTGCCCTGGTAAAAATCAAGCTATAATCCCATACTACTACAACACCGATTCTGTCATCTGACTATTTTTCTAAGGCAATGTTCGCGCTATGCCAACTGATTAATTTGCTACCTCTAGAAGCCACTGAAGCATCAGTCGACTGCTAAACTCTTTGTAGTTAATAGAATAATGACGTCACGCAGAAATGCGACCCTATTGGGTGTCGTAAACGTTTGTACGGCGCATTGAGCGGCAGACAGGCAGGTATGTGATGAAGCCATGTAACTAAGTGAATGATTACTAGATGGCGCTGCCTTTTGTGGTTGTGAAAAGCATTGTATATATTATTATAAGCTTTTGTTGGCAAGCAGTTCATGACTTTTGGAACAGAAAGTAGAAACAACTAGTAAGAAAGTAACTGGTTTAAAGTTTTTTCCCTTTAACGACATTATCATGCTTTTTCATGAGACCTGACGTTTAACTGCCCACGTTTAACTCAGTAGTTCCTAACCTTTACTAGCCAAGTAACATTTTTTAGCAATATCAGTTTCAAGAAAACATTTTTACTGCTATGATTTAACTATACAAGCGTGACTTAATTATACAAGCAAAACCAATAAACAAAACACCAAATTCAAAAATAAAATGCAAGAAAAATGATGATCGGATGTCAAACAGAAGACGAACTTGCAGTCGAACGTTTGTGAAGTAGCCTCAAGCCCTCAAGTGCCGCCTCGTTGACACGGGCTTTTCCAAAAACTGCTTACCACGCCTACTGTCATCCGCCAACGCATTTACTGTGCCAAACATCTATTTTACACAATAAATTAACCTTGTTACAACGTCAGGTAGTACGCAATGAATTACCTGAAAAACGCTATTGTCTTGCAAAAACAATGACTTGTTAAAATACAAACAATCATGATGTTCATGGATTTAAGTCTTGTAGCACCCTCTTTCCTCACATCACAAGGCCGTTGCTCCAGTAAAATTCGTGCTACATACGTGTACGCTATATAGCAAAAAAAAGCATTCTGACGTATTACAAAACACAACTTTCGCGTACCCCTGGCTTAGCTGTTTCGTACCCCCAAAGGGTATTAGTGCCCCAAGTTAAGAACCACTGATCTAACTAAAGTCATTGTCATTATAAATTAGCTGTGTCGCGTCTATTGTATTCCTTTACACGGAGTCACAAACTTTCAGCATAATTTTGGTGTGAGATATTCGTCACAAGGATCATATTAATGTGAAATAAATCATGGACGATAAATCATTGAAAAAACAAATAATTATTATAATTTTATTGTGTCCATTTGTGAACAACATCAATTACAAACGACCTCTTGAAAATGAGACACTTTGTCAAAATGTCTTCATTAATAATTATTTACAAATTAATTTTTTGCCACTTTAAACAACTTTTACATTTTTTTACCAGCAGAAAAAGCAATATGTCTGCATGCACATTACAGGCAGTTAACCACAGATAATTATTAATAAAAGTGGACGTGATTTAGCAGACATTTTAACAGCTTATAAATATAAAAGTAAATTCTGCTTACTGCGTATGTAGTGTAGCAGTCCTGCACTATAACGTCGTCTAAAGAGTAAAGAAATTAAAGACTACAGAGACTGGCCAATGGCCATAGGCAGTGAGGCCGTGTAGATTTTATAGAATTCTATGATGTTCTATCTATGGCATTATTTGATCTCTGAGCAACTCAAGTTCGTAATATTATACATAGAGGGAGCCAGGACCTCGCCGCTATTGCTGTTCTTTCTATGCAACAGAAGTGTTAAGTTGCTGCTGCTGTTGCACTTGCAGAAAAGGAGGGAGGTTTAGCACCAAGTTTTTGTGATTTTTTGTGTAAAACACTGTATAGTGGCTCTGTAATATGGACGAAGTGGATAACATTATTATCCATTCCCTTCGGCAAATTGGCTGGTAGGTGCGGAAGCGTGTTATCCCCACTTTTCGCAAATGCCCGTGAATCGAAATCGATCTCCATTGAATTCATACAGCTATAAAATTTAGAAAATCGTATTAAGTGATAGCTTACTTTGTTTCAACATAAAGTTTGCATAATTTCAGACGTTTTTCTTATTGTTTTCTGTATTTGGCAAATAGTGCAATTTTTATTGAGACTGCCAATCTGTTTCAGTCCTAAAGAACCATCGTTAGGGCCTAAAAGAATTAAACACCAGAGTTAGATACATACAGTTACTTACAGTTCATTTGAGAAAGAAACACAAAAAACTAAATTCTAGAAAGTTATACCAGTTTTACAGCATAAATAAAATGACACTTGTTTGAATGCAAACTCATTTACTAGAACTAGAAGCATGTAGTGAGCATTTGATTATAAATGTGCACTTCAAAATATACAAGATAATCAACAATTTTGATGAGTTGTTTTGTGTGTTTAAAAGTTCTATAACTTTCAATTTCAACTTCTGACAAAATAGTACCTTTGGCGAAATGTTGACATGGTGTACAATGGCAAAATAGACAATTGGCGCAATGTCTTTCTATCAAAATTGGAGACAAGCAAAATACACAATGGAAAAATGTCAAAATGGGTGGATACTGTGAACGAGGACAAGACTGTTGTTTGTTGTGTTACTGACCAGTTGTTTTCTGCAGAGCTGTGTGCATAATAATTGTTATAATGCTACATTAGTGGTCGCAACAATGATTTTCCATTAGTGCCATTAAAATTTAGCAAACCAAATATGTTCATCTGTAGAAGGTCCTTAACCACTAAAGAATAGAGATATTTGAGCATTGTACAGATAAGAGTTTAGTGAATCTATGCGTGCATAAGTGTGAGAGCAATGTTAAGTGTATTCGAATTCATTAGCAGTGGCGGCTTGTGTATAGGTGCTGTGGAACTGCTGCACCCTATTTTTACTCAATGTTATTCAATAATATTCAATATAATAAGTATTTCTTCTTTAGCTCTTTCTTTATACTTGTACGGAACCAGAGCACGTGAGGGTAGTTCTGTTTGCTTCACAGCCCTGCACAGTGCGCTCCAGCAATGCAGTATTTGGCTGTTATGCACACGTCTGAGCCCAGACAGAAAAAATACTGTTGCTCACACAGTTTGTTGTCATTTGTCGTGGTAATTTGTTGTAAGTTCTCACGTGCTTACCGTGAATGGATTAAGTTTGAACTGCGACAATTTAGGCTATTAGTAAGCAAAAAATATTTTTTTGTTTAGTATTTATCAAGTTTATGTATAAACTTTCATATGTTTGTTTGTTTAAAATTACAAATACAAATTATAACATTAAAATTACATATGTTTGTTTCGTTTTAGACAGTACTAAAACAATGGCTAAAAATTTTCTGAAGCAGCACTCAACTAATTTTAGCTGCGAGCCGCTACTATTCATTAGTGTTCCTGAGGCCATCCATATACAAATGTATTTCCTAGCAAATTATACATGCGCTAGGCTGTCATTCCTTAAGTATTTAACTCAAACCGTTAAATCAGACTTACCTGCTAAAATTTGATGTGTACTATAAAGCTTTGCTTGCTGAAGTAGATCATTATATATAGTAAAGCTTTCATTTGTTTCCAGTGATGTAGAAGAAGATGTTCAGTCTCTAAAGGATTTTACAACTGAATTAGTTATCGAAGCCGCTGCAAAATGTCTAAGACTGATAAACCCGGCTTTGACGGTGTCTACGCGTCTACCGCCTGGTATGTCGGCTCGGTATCGACTCGGTACTACCCTGGCAGAGTCATGCATGGTAGGAGAAGTGTACTTTCTCATTTTTGTTATTTGTTTATTTGTAATAATTACTGCTCAGCTTTTATTGCAGCATAACTGCTGAGAATGCAATAGCATGTCGCGAGTATCTGCCCCCATCTCATCGACCCCCAGCCACGTACAAACAATTATTAATAATAATTAACTGGATGTGTAGTTTCCATATACATTAGTGAGGGGAAAACCAATTAAGAAAAACATATCCTTTTCAGGCACTCCAACTTAGCCTATCAAGCAGCTTAGTCTGGTGTACACTTGAGTGATCATACACACTAATTTAATGATCGTCTTCTTGCTACAGCTGAAAAGAACTGTCTGCTGTACAGAGTACCAGGAAAGGCCAACCGATCAGCCAAGGAGAAATTAAGGTCATTTCACCTTTCGGCACCTTTCGGCAGGAATTTCTCCTTAAAAATAGAATAGACTTGAGGCCAAACTATATCAGAGTGTTGTGTCTGGGTAATTGAAATTTTCTGCATTAACCCATTTCGCACTGTACATTGCTATAGTGCAAACACTGCAGTTACCGAAAGCGGTTTTCAATTTTTTCATTACAAATTGATTTTTAATTTGATTAAAGTAAGCAAATACATTTCATGTATAACTTTGCATGAAAGCCTATCGTGTGAGGAGAAGAAACCTACAAAGTTGTCAAATATAATGTAATCGCTGTTTAGTGAGAGCAATTTCTCATGTACCCTGGAACCATCAAAATGCAGGAAACGCATTCATGCAGGGTCCTGAAGGAGTTAAGTAGCTTACTTATAGCAATATTCCTGGCTGTTTCTAAAGTATTCATTGCAAGGCAATAGCAAGGGAGGTTAATTGCCATAGTGTTGAGCCTTAAAAAGAGCAACAATACATGTGTAATATATATGTATAGCTTTATTTGAATACAGGAATTAGGTTACAAAGGTGACGTTGGCTACCAGACATTCCTCTACAGTAACGAGTCAGATGTACGTAAGCTGCTCATGTTTCTAATCGAAAAGTTGCCCAAGGAAGCTGCTGACATGTCCGATGCACCTGCAGGTTAGCTTGTCGTGTTTTATTACAGCGCTTCAGAAGGGAGGTAGATTCGAGATTAGTAATCACTTGTTTCATGGGCGAAACTACAAATTGTGTGCATTTTTGCATGTCCATGAGCCAGACATTCCTTTTCGACATGATGGGATTAAAGATAATCGAATTTTTTCTGAGAATCACCCTGAGTTTGATTTGTGGTACTGCACCAGAGTAACTCTTTTCTATGCATAAGTTGCTCATAATACGACAGTCATTAAACTTTCAGCTCCAGATGACAGTCATTCAACTTTCAGCTCCAGCATTAAAACATGCAAAGATCATGAAAGATACAGAACACTACAGATTTTCACAATAATAAAATCTGCATTTAGAGAAACGCCACTGTTTCTCCCAAAATTATCGATCTGCTAAGCCTTGCAACACCCTACACATAACGTTAAGCAACAACATTAGCCTCTTTTCTAGGCTGCATGCAGTAATTAAGTCAGCTACGATAATCTTTGACTAGGCAATTTTGTTGTAGTTTGAAAACTTTTGTTAATGTCTGATCTGTAATTAATAATTAACAGTCATTGAGCTCTAGAAGAATTGTGTGCCTTCTCATCCTTGCACCCGGGTGCTATTGCCCCCATCACCCCCACCTTTCTACGTCCCTGTAACTGCAGCTCCAGCTTTACCATTACCTTGATGTTTAACCAGGGTTACCATTTTATACTATGCTGATGATTTTATTGGGGGTTAAAAATTATCATATTTCCCACCAAATTAACGTATTTTCCACCATATTATTATATTTTTCGCCAAATTGCCCAAAACCGAAAATTATTTTATGTTGCAGCAAATTACTGTATAATTATAATAACTATATCAGGAAAAAATGGTATTAACAAGCGTGAAATTAAATTTATTAGAACAGAGTGAAATGTTACTAATTTCTGCAGGTGCAGAATCAAGCCTTATAGTCATGATCAGCAGCATTCTTTTTTGAAATTGCTGCTTTATTTCATAGAAGTGAGACCAGAGACATTAATTATACTTTGGTTAGTAAAGTGTGCACTACGAATGCTTTTTAAATTATCCTTATGATTTTTTTCAAACTTCATCTAAACTTGTTTCTTGTGATCTACAGTCAAAATACCTGTGTCTAATAGCCGTCAGAGGAGTTTAAATTTAGAATTTTATACAGTGTGGCTGCTAATACAATCTCTGTGCACAATAAGGCGGTAAGTAGGTGATATAAAATTTCAAGACAATTTTTTTAACTTTATGTAAGTAAAGCACTTTCTTGTTGGTTTAAACAGTAACACATGCACAATGTTTCACGTTTTTGGTTGATTTATGATATTGGTATAAATAGACATTCAATTATGTGGTTAATTCCTATTTTAATAAAAATAAAGATATAATTAATTTTATTGAATTGCTATTAGCTGCTGTCTGCATTTCTGAGAGATCCTAAAAGTTCTGTATTGTTAACAAAGCGCTTTCTTGAGTGTGTCATTTTTACATTTCTGTTAAGGTGCGTCAGTTTTGCTACAAAGGACAATAACACGTGAGATGACCAGACTGCTACAGTCGCCGTGGTTACCACCACTGCGCTCAGCTCGTGGGCTATGGTGGAGAGATTATCAACAAAACAGATGGCGTGGCAAGGTAAGCAGATATTTTAATAAGAACTAAAACGGTCTGCTATACTCATATGGCCGGAGAATGTGATTCTCATCTCAAAGCATGCATTCGAATCTTGGCAGGGTCAGAGTTTTTTAACATCTTAAACCCATTAACTTACTAGTCACGAAATTAGTTGTCATTTTTCTTAAAATGTTACATGTATGTATGCTTGCAAACCAAAACCATCCGTAAATATATTTTACATTTATATTCTAACATCATGTCATCAGGAAAATGTTCAAAAATACTAAAAACTTAATTTTATAACCCGTTGCCCACTTCTTTGTCTAAAAACTGGTATTGCAAGTGCGAAAAACTCAGTATTTTCAAACTCCGATAGTAGCTTGTCGTCGCAGTCGTTTTGCTTGCTGTTTTTTTCTATTGTCAAGCCCCGGTCTTCATCTGGAAGAGCAATCTACTGGATTTAAATAACTTCAGTGTGCTCTGGCAAAGTCCATAGCAACCAAAGTTTCATACGGTTACTAAGTGTTTTGTAGACATGCAAAATAAAACAACAGCAAATTTTAACTGGGATTTTCTCACGGTTATGTTTTACAGTGTGCAGCATGCACCTCAACTTCAAGCTTAGAAATAATGTAGAGCGATGAGCTTGGTATCAAAATGATCCTCATGAAATGGAGATTCAGGATAACTAGAAAAGTGAATAACTAGAAAAGCTTAGTTGCTAACTTATTGACGATTTTGCTATGCAAGCACAGATATTGTGATTTATCACATTTTAATTTCATTGCTATGTTTTGACTGGCTAAACTTATACTCGTGTGCTCAATCATGTACAATTATGTACTCATTTAGCCACTGGTATTCATGTCAAATGTTGCAATTGGAACCTATTAAATATAAACTTTTTCTACTTTTCAATGTTTAGGGTAAAGCCGAAGTGCGTGCATTCAGAACTGTACCTGTTAACGTTCCAAGTGGAGTAATAGATTTGTTAAAAGGTATAAGCTTACAATGTCACAAAACGCAGTTTAGCACGTCTAATCGTTTTGCCAAAACTCATCATGTTCCTAACGAAGTATCTAAATCTTTGTACTTAATGGAACAGTCTTATTTTCTGAATTCTAGTCTTGGTTCCTGGCATGCTATTGTTATAACTTCTTTTGTCGCGCAACTACTCAATATGTAAACCTTAAAAGAGGGGCGTAGCCATGTTCTAAAATTAGGGGGAGCAAGCACATAAAAAATACGCCATAACACATACCAAACCATTTTTAACGTATTGATTATACATTTTGATTCTGTGTTTAAAATCAAAACACAAGAAAGATGCAGTTTTAAAAGCAAGTACATAATTGTTAATTTGTATTTCAAATTAAAACGCAATAAAAAGTTTTTCTCCATGATATTCCTTACCAGAAAAAATCTATAATACTATGATTGTTTTTCTAAATAATCTTAACAACAGACATGATAGAACACCCTCATAATAAGACAAAAAGACACTGAAACTTGCCTTTGCAATATATAATTATCAGTAGACCTACTGCTAGACAATAGTGTCTAGATAGTCGTGTGACAAAAATATATTACAATAATTAGATTCGGGACAATTTGATCCTTGGTTCAATCAGTGAACCGTGACAAACGACTTGTGTAAATGTACGCTCATTTCAAAGACACGGGAGGCAGGTTGGTCAAAGAAAGTAATGACTCCATTGTTGAAAAGGTGCCAATTTTGAAAAATGTGTTCTGGGCCATTGCCACTATGCCACTGCCTTAAGGGAATTTTTCTTTTTTATTGAAATTAAAAAGGCACCATTTATGGTGTACTGCTGCACTGATTATAAATTCATTTTCTGGAGTTAAACAGAATTAGTCAATCTTTGAGTTACTAGTACGAATCGTTTTGTGTACTTTTTAGCAACAATAACAATTTTTCTTATAACGAACTTTTAGCTAATCTCAGTTTTCTGTGCAATAGTTGTTATTATTAATTTTGATTTTATAGATGCTTGCAATGAGCGACTTGAACCATCCGTGTTTGAAAGTCATGCATTGGAACTAGCTGTTGAGCAGGAGTGGGAGACAGAATGGAGCAAGTTTGGTTTACCATCACGGCTTACTCCAGAAGTAAGTATGGTTTACTGTCATGGCTTACTCCAGAAGTTAGTAAGGTTTACTTTCACGGCTAACTCCAGAAGTAAGTACAGTTTATTCTCGTGCTAGCTCAAGAAGTCAGAAGTAAGTATAGTCTGTCATCATGATTAACTCCAAAAATAAGTACAATTTGAAGTCATGCTAACTCAAGAAGTAAGTACAGTTTGTTGTCATGGTTAACTCAAGAAGTAAGTACTGTTCGTCTTCATGGATAACTCAAGAAGTACAGTTTGTCTTCATGGGTAACTCAAGAAGTAAGTACCATTTGTCTTCATGGATAACTCAAGAAGTACAGTTTGTCTTCATGGGTAACTCAAGAAGTAAGTACCATTTGTCTTCATGGATAACTCAAGAAGTACAGTTTGTCTTCTTGGGTAACTCAAGAAGTAAGTACCATTTGTCTTCATGGGTAACTCAAGAAGTACAGTTTGTCTTCATGGGTAACTCAAGAAGTAAGTACCATTTGTCTTCATGGATAACTGAAGAAGTACAGTTTGTCTTCATGGGTGACTCAAGAAGTAAGTACCGTTTGTCTTCATGGGTAACTCAAGAAGTAAGTACAGTTTGTCTTCATGGGTGACTCAAGAAGTAAGTACCGTTTGTCTTCATGGGTGACTCAAGAAGTAAGTACCATTTGTCTTCATGGATAACTCAAGAAGTACAGTTTGTCTTCATGGGTAACTCAAGAAGTAAGTACAGTTTGTCTTCATGGGTGACTCAAGAAGTAAGTACCGTTTGTCTTCATTGTGGTAACTCATGAAGTAAGTACCGTTCGCCCTCATGTTAACTCAAGATGTAGGTCCCATTTGCCGTCATGGCTAACTCATGAAGCAAGTACAGTTTGTCGTCATGTCTGGTTCAAGAAATAAGTACAGTTTGTCGTCATGGCTAACTCAAGAAGTGAGTGTAGTTTGTTGTATGGGTTAACTTAAGAAGTATGTACAGTTTGTCATCATGGCTAACAGAAGAAATAAGTACAGTTTGTCGTCATGGTTAACTTTAGATGTAAGTACCGTTTGAACAGGACGGTAATCTCTCATTGTCAAGAGTAATCTTTAACCTTTATTTAAAATGAGCTGTTGAATTGGCAAAGTAGGCCACATTTGAGTGCATGCAAATCATGCCTAAGCAAGGCATATGTGGCATGGGAGATGAAATGGCCAGATTCATTAACTCTGGCAACTGCTGCATTGATAAGAGAGATTGTAGAAAGTATCTGGAAGTTCGAAGATGGTATACAGTCTATTTTGCACTGGAGAAATGCAGAAAAGGATAAAATGAATTTTTGTTCAATCCATATAAGTGAATCATTAATTTGTACCTGCATGGCAGAGAATTTCTATTTACTAGTGTTACCTTTGCTGAAAGAACACGTGATATGATTTAAGTGAGTGCTATGAGTTTCCTTAGATGTTTTTGTGTTGAACGACCTTACAAAAAAATCTATTTGTGTAAGAAAAAACTGATACTATCTCATTTTGTTTCATTCTAGGAATATCGGGCACGGAAGCGTGAGCGTTTACAGTCACGAATCAGAGAACAGCTCAGCAAAGCCGTTTCAGCTGCTGCTGCAGATGGTGGAGAAGCCATATTGCCAAGTGCCCCAACCAGGGAGAGCCAAACATTGTTGGTGAAGGGATCACGGTTTGCTCAAGAGGACAAGTACCAGTCCACAGAGGTGCGTGGTCATACCATTTCTGTTGCATTGTCGGCGATGTGTGTAGGTGTTTATTTACTACGTTGTGTGTTGTTTATTTTCGTTTTCTCTGCAGTGTGTTTAAAAGCTAAGTTTTTCTGAGAATCTCACAATTTTCCTCAATAACAGCCTTTGCAAATAAGTGGTTTTTTCAAATGCTTTTCACAACAAATTTGTTTATTTGTTCAGACTGGTTTGCAGTTATCGGCATCAGATATCTATTCTATTATAGGGGAATGCTTTGACTGTTTTCTATCTGTCGAATGTGATATATTGATTCCTTTCCATTTGTTTTAATTTTTTCCTGAAAGAAAAGGACAATTCACTTAAGGTGTTGGGTTTATTTTGCTGTTATCACTTAAACTTAGAAAAATATAACAAAGAAATGTGCACAAAAACTATGTATAAGTATATTTATGCTACTGCAGTATAGAAATTTTCGGGCATGGTGGCTGCCGCCATTCACTTGAAAATTGTAAAATTTTCGTGGACTTTTCATAAGGGAATCATGGCTTTCCTTGAGCACACGCAGCCCTTAAAGTCATTCAAACTTCTACAGCTTATCTAACGCTCATGTAAAAATATCACCTATTTAGCCGTGTAATTTTTTGTAAAAACTTATTATACTTCTGACACAAATTGACAGTGCGCTGCTTTTCTTCAGTTGACGAGTGATGACGAGTGGAAGAAGAATGGGCATTGAAAATGGAAGCATCTAAATGCGAAATAATTACAACTGTACAGTGATTATACTAATTACACGAGTCGCTTACTACACTTTTATTGCTAATCGTTCTAACATTTTTTTGCAAATATTCAATTAAGCCTGCCTAACTTCCCACAATGGCCTTGCCTTTAATATCTGATATTTATGACATATTTATTTTTGGTCGAAAATTCTACACTTGAAACTAAAATGTGTTTTTCTTTGATATAAATTTTTTATAATTGAAGGTACCAATCATCCTGGTCGCAATTTGAGAATTGAGCTGTAATCTGTATATATTCACAGGGAGAGGCACCAACAGTGACATCTGCTAGAATTGACAGTGAACAAGATCAGATAAAGAAGAGGGAGGAGGAAGAAGCAGAAATGAGAAAGAAGGTCGAGGAAATAGCAGAGCAACTAGATCAGCTGAAAGCTGAAATGAAACAATATTCAAGTAACATTAGACAGGTATTTGCTAGGCCACAGAGTCATGTTAGTAAAAAAATTTTTAATTGAGTTTTTTATGATTAGGAATATTGAAAGTTAACGAACGATTTTGGTTGCCTAATTATTCTCGTGCCTGATTGACTGTGGCAAAGCATGTATTAATAATCTGCCATTTAATTTCTGCACCGCTTTTATTTGCTACCAGAGAACCAGTTAAAATAGTTTTCATGCATAGTGTATATATACATATATATATATTACATTTTATTATGCTTCATTTCATTCTGCATCACTTTTGTGTTATGTCTTAGAACTAGTTGAACATACTCCTCATGTGTGTGTGTGTATATAGGACAGTTTAGTATGTTCACTTTGTTTCTTTGTCACTTGTGTGTTACCTGAGAACCAGTTGAACGTGTTTCTCAAAATGCTTCTTTGCAACATATGTAGGATATATGTAAGCTTGATACTTTACTGTCATTAGTTGATATTAAAATTGCACACATGCTGAACCACTGAATCTCACTTCTTGACTTTTCGTTAAATTGAATAATATGATATTGAGTGTTAACACGAAAAGTAAATAATATTGAAACTCTTCACAATCCACTTGCAAGCACTTCAGTTCGTAATTTGCTACATTGTCGTGTATGGTGCTGCCCTTTACTTGCTCAATTTTACCTAAAGCCTAGAGTACACCATACACAACTAGTCAGTCAAGCTACCTTTGTTTGTTAGTTTTCTTGATATGATTGTTATAAATTAATTTTAAGTCAATACAGGTAATCAGTAAACATTTTGATAGCAGGAAAACCAACGTCTGAGGCTTGCCTTATTTGATTGGCATTTTTAAATTTATTTATTTATCCATTTAGCACAAGATTACAATATGCAAAATATTACAACTACAGAATTGACAATGCACCTTGTTTTTACGGATATTGGAAGAATCGGTCAAAATCTGGACCGTTAAAAAGTCGTGCATACTACGGACTTTCGCAAGCTAACCGCTAGTTGGCAGGCCGTCACTTCATTTACATCATTACATTAGTGTAACCACACGTATATTTCTATGTATAAAAATATAGAGTCAATTATGCGGAGTTAGTTGAGTCAATTGCCGACAGTTTTTATATACTTTTGCAGTGGCCGTACTAGACGTTTTTGAGACAATTAGGCGATTGATTCTACATTACCATGAGCCTAATGTATGGCGCCTGCTGTATTAGCTTAGTATCGGTAAATACGGACAATCAGCAAATTTGGACTCTGACGTCTCCCGGGAAATTTGTCCAGAAAACCGAGATACGAGTGTAGTTGATATTTTGTGTACAAGTGTATATAAACTTGATTATTTTACTGCAACTGGCTTGATCATTTTTTATTATTTGTTATTTATTATTTATCTACTTCATTGTTTATTTTGTGATTTAATGTTTTGCAGATGGAAGAAGAGCTTGTAAGTTATGAGGAGAAAAACGCAGAACTAGAGACGACGTACAAAATGAAAAAACGTGTTTTTGATTTGCTTCCTGATGCCGACAATAATATAGCTAAATTAAAAGTATGTTAGATTAAAGAAGTAGTACCTTCGTGATTATAAATCATCACCATACGCAACTTCTGGTGTCGGCTTTATAATCATAGAGGCTATATTTTATTGTTAGCTTTGGAAAAGTAAAAAACAACATTAATATTGTAACAGGTTAATCGTTGTAGACCTGTAGTACCAAGTAATAGGACATTGTGATATTAAGTTACAATCCCAAAATTCCAGTAGATTCGTAAAATTTTAAAATCGCTACCTGGGCTCAGCCTACGTCTTCGCGCACAGAAACACATTGTCGTGTGTGTTGCATATATTTTAATTCTTACTTTGTGTGATTGTTGGAAAACAGAAGCATTATAACTAAACATTGGCATGGACATCCTCTTCTTTCTTTCAAGATGGTTTAACTCCTAATAACCATTCGCACCATTTAAAATAGGTCTTATAACACCTATGACTATTCTGCTACTATGTGAGCACAGACATAACTAAATGGCTACAAATTAGGTACTGTTCTATTCAGGAGAATCTCGGCTATCCAATCACACTATTTGCTTAAACATTTATAAGTGATTTAATTGGATTAAATTAAGAAAAGCACAGCCTTTGCAGGCACTCCAACTTAGCCTATTGAGTAAGTTAGTCTAGTTTGCACTTGCGTAATTGTACCCACTAATTTATTGATCGCCCGCTTGCTACAGCTCAAGCGGTGCAGTGTTTTCCTGCTATTCTAGGAAAAACCAACCAATCAACCAAGGACAAATTAAGGTCGGTTCAACTTTTAACAGGAATTTCTCCTTAAAAATAGAGTAGACTTGAGGCCAAAGTATATCAGAGTGTTGTGTCTGGATAGTTGAACTTTTCTGCATTAGCTGATTTCACACAAATGATATTGTACATTGTTACATTGCAAACACTGCAGTTGCTGCAAGCTTTTTTCGATTTTTTCATCAAAAATTTAATTTGTTGAAGGTAAGCTAATGCATTATATATTTGATTTTGCATGAAAGTCTATTGTGTGAGGAGTAGAAACGTACAAAAATGATCAAACATAACGTAATTGTTGCTAGGTGAGAACTGTTTTTCATGAATCCATGTAAAGTGTAACAAGTGCTTACAATCCTGAGGGAGTTAAAGAATTTATTAGTAAATTGTTATTTCATAAAAACCATTTTTGTGTTCTAGGAATTGGTAGAAGTTAGTTCAAAGAGACTTGCCATTCTAGCTGAACAGTGGGAGCAACACAGGATACCGTTGGAAGAAAAGTATCAGCAATTAAAAAATGCCAACGAAAATAAAGTAGTACGTATGAATTAAACTGGGGATTCCCAACCAGGGGATCTCCCCCAAAGAGTAATTTTATGGCTTCACAAAGAAAATTGAAACTGCAGATTGGCAAACTCTTACTGCTCTGCAAACTAGAGGTCTATAGATTGTGTGCCATATTTCCAGGGGCGCCAGAGTCGCAGGGGCAGAGTGGGCAGTGGCTCTCCTTGCCCTTTCCCAAGAGGCCAGTGCGGGAGCAAAACTTTACCTTTTTGATGGAAAAATGTGTGGTTATCCATGATAACGCCGAAGAATTTACGGGAACATGTAAACGGTCCATTAATTATAAAGCCACATCACGTACACATGCTTGTGGTTCGCAATATATATAAGTCATATCGTCATATCTAAACTTTAATTTTTTAAGTTTAGTGTAAGTAATAGCATACTGTATGTGTGTTTCTTTAAGTGCGCAACACTAATTAAATGAAATGAAAAGTTGCCTTATTTTCCTGTGGAAATGTATAATTCACTGATTTGCCTAGCTTTAGTACACACACTGAATATCTTACAGTAGCACTGTATTGCAATTTTCGCTTTTGCAAAGAAGTACAACATGCTGGTGGATTGTTTTTGCTGTTGAAAATTATGTTAGTTTTTGATGTCTTCAATAGTTGGGCTGGCCCACCGTTAATTAAGTTTTTGATCTATTATTAATCATTAGAAATGCTATTGCAGTATTAATTGTGTTAAAATGTATACTTTTTATTGAACTTGAAAATGGTGTAGCATATGAAAAATCACCCTGTCTTCTTTTAAGTGCTTACTGAATGACCTTTCCGTTAATAAAAAAATCTAACAATAGCATTTATCTAACTATGGTGGACAAACATATAAGAATTGAAGTCTTCGGGCCAACAGGAAACGAAAGGTAAAAAAGCTGGCGTGTCATGTAGAGTACAATTGGGTCATAAATCCTATTTCAAATTCAAATAGTCATAAATCCAATTTCAAATTCAAGCGGTCGTAAATTAAATTTCAAATTCAAGCAGCACAAGGTTTAGATAGTTAATTAACTATGCTTAATTTGTACACTATAATATGTGCATATGCTCAACACACACTGATACCATTACATTTTATTATAAGATTATACAAGAAAAATTCAAGATTGGCAACATGATAGGGACCGTTGAAGAGTGGTCGCAAAAACACTTGCCTAGGGCGTCAAACTATCTAGAGCCGTCCCTGACTTTGGCCGTGGTGCATAACATCGTAACGTTTGTGTAGCATTAAAGTTGAATGTCTGTGGGTTGTGATGTCTAAAAATAACTGGTTAAAAAGTGAAAAAGATCTCACAGCAATTGCCAATCTTTGACAGACTTTTTGGGCGATAATAAAAATCCCATTGTGATTCGACAAAGTTTGAAGCTTGATCATTTTATGATGATAAAATGGAAAAGAGATGTATAACGATTTCTTCTCTTCTGACAACTAGACCAGTGGTTCCCAAACTTTCCAGGCTAGCACCCAGTTGGCTTCCAGGTGAATTCTTAGGGTTCCCTCCCCCTTCCTCATACACACATGCAAACATGCAGCTTTTTTATTTTGGTATGCTTCAAATTGAAAACTACAAAATTAAACACAAAGATGTATTTCACAGATAAAACCTAATTTAGTAAACCAATTTATTTAGCAGTTTTAGCTGTGTCAGCAATATAGAGGGATCTTTCGACTCTCACATTTGGCTACGTAACAAAGCTATGCATTCGTTTATAATTCTTATGTCACTTTTATTCTCTTTAAGCTGCATACGTGTACCTTTACTTTATATTTTATGACACATCAAGTCATAATACCTTATATTACTATTATTACCTTATATTACTGTTATTACCTTATATTAATGTTATTACCTTATATTTTGATATATATTTTATCATTCAGATTTTGTAAAATACAAAAAGTTATTTATTAACTGCTCCTAAAGCTACCCTGTCGCCCCCTACTGTCCTTTCCAGATCTTTCTACTGCCCCCGGGGGCAGTACTGGCCACTTTGAGAAAAACTGAACTAGACTAACAATGCACTTATTTCTGAATGGCAGACTTTTTTGGCAAAATTAAAACAGCGAAGCATTTAAAATTTAATATGGTGGTTCATGTCACATTTAATCATTTTGTTAGTTTCTCAACACTTCACCTGTTATACATGTGAATTTATTTATTTATAGACGGATTCTCAGCGGATACTGGAAGACATAAAGCAGCTGCGAGAGAAGATGAGAGAAGATGCTGCTTTAATAAAAGACAAGGACGAATACTATAAACAATTGGTACAAGTTTGTGACTGTAACTACAACTTGTTAACTGTAGTATTTTTTGTTAAAAGCAGTCCGGAATGCAAAGCAATGCGAAAACATAAAGAAATTTGCGAAGAACTATCTATAAAGCATCAATGTAAAATGTGCTACGTCTGAATAGAAATTTTCAGGCATGCCACCATTCACTTGAAAGTCATGATGTAACTGGGATACTTCGTGACTTTTCATAAGCGTGCCGTGGCTTTCTGTAAGAGCACACTGCTTAAACTAATTCAAACTTCTGCAGCTTACCTAATGTTCACGCAAAAATATTACAAAATTAGCTATCTAATTTCTTTGTAAAAACTTATACGTTTTGGTGAAGATTGACAATGCGCTACTTTTCTTCAAGACGAATGACATCATTGGTGGAAGAATGGGCATTGATAATGTGAGTCCCCAAGCATGAAGTGATCGCGACTTTAAAGTGATTTTACTAATTACACGAGGCGCTTATTGCAGTTTTATTGCCAAGTCCTTCTAACATTCTTCAAACATTGAAATAAGCCTAACTTCCCAGAAGGCTTGACATTTCCTTTAATTTTCCTTCTTATTACTTATTGTGTGAGTTGAGTTTTACCAGAACTTTAACGATTTTTAATCCAATTAACTTTCTGACTACGAAATGTAAATTTCTGCTTATGTGATTTATTTTTTCCTTAGGTGGCTGAGTATGAGAGGACACCAAAAGACTTGAACCGGGCTGCTTATACCAAACGAATTATGGAAATTATCAGCAACATAAACAAACAAAATTGTGATATCCAAAAGGTGAATGGCACACAAAATTTTGCTATAATATAGAATTTCTTAGTAGACGAAAGACTGTAGACTTGATTATGTTTTGTTGCCGCCGCTGTTGCTGCTTCTCGTTGTCATCACGGTCTTTATCAGTAGCCATAAAAACAAGTATATAAGTTGTTTTTTAGTACAGTAAGTCTTCACTTAGCGACTCCCCATTTAATGACATTTCATTTTAATGATGCTGAATATTTGACACCCTTCTTTTCATTTAACGTCGCACATTTCATTTTAACGACGATTTTTTTACTTTGCTCACTCACAGTTTTTATTTTATCATCAACATTTTTGCATAATTTGAAGCATTAAAACAGCACATATTGCATTATTCTGTTCTAAAAATGCATCAGTAATTAAAACAGTACAATTAATTTCTGTTCTAAAAATGCATCAGTAATTAAAACAGTACAATTAATTCACACGTTTTTGTTTCCCAACTGACTACTAAACGCTATCATGGAAAATCAGTTTACTGTTTATACACACCCATGTATAGGCACCTGAATGCAAACTTTATGCCAAGGAATTTTGCCTACAATCCGTTGCTATAGCAACCAAACTAAGTAGATGAAATGGTCTCAAGGTTATCCAGGCCTGGCTTTGACTATGCGGTTATTTATTGTTTCACAGCTAATTAGGCTTCGTCGTTGATGAAAGAGAAACTGCTAGCTAGGTACTGATAAAAAAGATAATGGTTTCCAGCAAGCAGAATAAAATTAATCAGTAGAAACATGAACAAAACTCATAAAACATTCAATTTATGCAGTACTGATTTTTGTCTCTGGAACGTATCTCAATTCTTTTACATTACTTTCTATGAAGTCTTGGCTTCGTTTAACGACGTTTCGCTTAAAGTCATACTTGTTGGAATGCATTAGCATTGTTAAGCGAGGGCTTACTGTTTATATCTTTCTCATGTTAGCAGATTTTTGTTATTCAGATGCCAGTGATTCAGTTATAGTGATAACACTCGTCATTCACTTATTATTGCATTTCCAATGAACAAAGCATAAACTTTACTGTTTTCTTATACGTTATCATACAAGTTTCTATGCTATTTTGTTTTCCACTATGATGGTGATATGCTTAGTTTCCTCCTGCATTTTTTCTCTACACCACATTTGGTCTGGAAATCGCCATTGAAACAGAATTTGATGGTAAAAAAGTGCAGAGAAGAATCGCGCGTACCATTATTTTACATCTGCTAACCCTTTTTTAATAAGCCTTGACACCGTTTCGTTATGGGCATGTGCAGTTGCTGTAGGTCAAGTGTTAAGTGTACCACAGCAACGCGTCTTAACTACAACCGTCACGTGCTGTGTGGGTAAAGCAAAGCCGTCTGCCACATCAGTGCAGCAAATTCAGTTGTTTTACATGGACTTTATGCAGCAAATTCAGTTGTTTTACGTGGACTTTACTTAATTATGCATTAGACTGTGCATAGAGTGATTTACTAGCAGGAACTTGCTTTGGAACAAGAAAAATGAACTAGGTAAGGTTCTAGCTACCTGTTAAAACGGTTACCATTACAACAGCATGGCTGCACTGCATTGTCAAGTGTACACAAATATGTTGTATGGTACGCTTAACCTTGGACCTTTTCACGATCATCATGAATCTGTGGAAGTGTGAAGAGGCATTAGTTTTTTGACATTTTTATTTGGAATACGTTCTCTTAGACATTCGCATTCGCAGACACGATACGCTTAAATGTTTTTCTACACTTAAATAAAACAGCTTTTGTAGTTTTTTGGAATACATTGCAGGTGCTGCAAGACACAAAAGGAGTGCAAAAAGAAATTAACCACATGTCGGGAAAGTTGGATCGGACATTTACAGTTACCGACGAATTAATATTCCGGGTAGGTTGATGCTTAGAAAATTATTAAGGAAAATGAGTCGGGTTATCCAGTATTTAACTGTAAAAGTGACCCAATTTTTGAACTATGCATTAGATGATCTACTTAAATGACTCTCTTTTTACTGTTCATAAGTTCTTTAATGTTGTTGGAAATAAGTGAGATTGTCACACGATTAGGTGTGCAATAGGCCTATTTAGTGTAATTTTGTGCTAATACAAAAAGTCGTGATTTTATGCAGTGAGTTTTTTCAGTGTTGCTGTTACTGTTGAAATCCGTTAACTCCTTCAGGAATGTAAGTGTTTGCTGCATTTTGCATGGATTCATGAAAAACTGGTCTCACTAAACAGCTATTACATTATATCTGATAATTTTTGTACGTTTCTATGCCTCACACAATTAATTTTCTTGCAAAATTATATATGAAATGCATTTGCTTGCCTTAAACAAATTAAAAATTCATTTTTGACAAAAAAATTGAAAAAAGCTTTCAATAACAGTAATGTTTGCACTATAACAATGTACAGTATCACTTGTGTGAAATTGGCTAATGCAGAAACTCAACTGTCCAGACAACACTCTGATTCACTTTAGCCTCAAGTCTACTGTATTTTTAAGGAGAAATTTGTATTAAAAGATGAAACAATCTTAATTTTTCCTTGGGTGATCCGTTGGTTTTTCTTGGAACTCTGTACAACAGATGGTCCTCTTGCACTGCAGCAAGCAGGTGATCAATATAGTAGTGTGTATGATCATGCAAGAGTACACCAGACTAAGCTACTCAATGTGCTAAGTTGGAGTACCCGAAAAGGACGTGTTTTCTTAATTTTATCAAATTAAACCATTTGTAAATGTGTAAACAAATAGCATGATTGGATAGCCGAGATTCTTCTGAATAGAACAGTACCTAGTTTGTAATCATTTTGTTGTGTCTGTGTTCATACAGTAGCAGAAAACTCATAGGTCTATAAGGTTATAAGACCTATTTTGAATGGTACGGTCCTGTAGGAGTTAATCAACTTAAAAAGTTTGCAGGCTTGTTGAGGCTCGTTCCAGGAAAACTAGACTCAATCTTAAGTTGTAGCTCAAAACAATCTGCCCAATAAAAATATTGAAAGGGAACATACCATTTTTTAAAGAATAAGTTACGTCAAAGGATTATAACCGCACAAAAGTATTTTCGTGTTCCCGCGGTTAGTTATTCGCTGTTACATGCATTTCGCTATTCGTTAGTTAGATGTGCATTAGCACCTGCATTTTGGAAATGTGTTACACAAAAAACAGATGCTGTACATCTCAATGCAGAGGTATTCAGTTGTGGCTCATTGCACATATGTGAGAGCTCATGCGTGAACACGGCGGTAAACTTAAATTTTGAATTTTAAACTGCAATTTGCCGAGTTTTCGTATATCTCACTGAATGTCGTACAGTAGCACTGTACATCAATTTTAACTTCGCAAACTTGTATAAGACACTTGGTAAATGTTTTTGCTGTTGAAAGTTATATTCATTTGTAATGTCATCACTAGTTGGGCTCAGCCACCATTAATTAAGTTTTTAATCTGTTATTTAATTACCAGAAATGCTTTGGCATCAGTATAGGCATTAAAATGTGTAGTTTTTACCATACTTCAAAATGGAGTAGGATGCGAAAAATCATCCTGCTTTCTTTTAAATCAAAATGTATTACAAGTGGTGCTACATTTTAAAAGCCGAGCTTTATCCGGGTTTATTCCAGCTTTATCCAGTTGAGACAGCATAACTCATCCTGGAATGTGATTAGCCTCCAGGTGTTTTCTCACACAGTCCATAATCGTGAGAGATTAAAGCACAAAAGAACTCTCCACTTACATAAAGCTTAGTTGTGCAGTGTTCTGCTGCTATTCCAGGAAAAACCAGTAATTAGCCAAGGACAAATTAAGGCCGCTTCATCTCCTAACAAGAAATTCTCCTTAAAAATAGAGTAGACTTGAGGCCAAAGTGTATCAGAGTGTTGTGTCCAGATAGTTGAAATTTTCAGCATTAGCCGATTTCACACAAGTGATACTAAACATTGTTATGGTGCATTCACTGCACTTACTGAAAGTTTTTTTCGATTGTTTTCATCAAAAATCAATTTCTAATTTGTCTATGGTAAGCAAATGTATTTCACATGTAATTTTGCATGAAAATCCATTGTGTGTGGAGTAGAAGCTTACAAAAATTGTGAAATATAACATAATTGCTGCTTAGTGAGAGCAGTTTTTCATGAACCCGTGCAAAATGCAGTAAAGACTTACAATCCTGAAGGAGTTAACATGCTTTAGAATGATTAATGCTTACTTAATACTAAAAAATTATGAAAAATGTTACCTTCGTAATGAAAATAAAAATAACTGTTGTGCTGCAGGATGCAAAGAAGGATGAAACCATTCGTAAAGCTTACAAGTATTTAGCTGCACTTCATGAGGTAAATTATTTTTAGATAAAAGTCACTTTGACTGAATCTATGCATTTTTGTTCATATCCATCCAATTTTTTATGACTGTCATCATCACGTACATTGTTAGCACATTGCTTGGTGAAAGCCACAGCTCTTTGTAGCTTCTATACACTGCTATGTTAAAAGCCACAGCTCTTGGTGGTTTTATAGTATTTGCTATGTTAAAAGCCTCGGCTAATACTGGGTTCGTTGTACATTGGTATGCTGGGACTTGGCAGTTGTTGGTGGCTTTCTGGTACGTTGCTATGCCGGGAGTGGGCGCTGTTGGTGGCTTCATTGCTATATTGGGAGTTGCAGCTGTTGGTGGCTTCACGGTACCTTGCTATGCTGGGAGCTGCAGCTGTTGGTGACTTCACTTCGTAGTACATTGCTATGCTGGAAGCTGCAGCTATTGGTGGCTTCATATATTGGTAGGCCGTCGTCAAACGACGGATCCGGCCCCACAGACAGACACAAAATACAGACAAAATACAGAGAGATATTACAGTAGGAAATAAAATAAATGAGTCATGAAAGTCCGTCCAGTCACTGCACATTATTCTTACGCCGACGCCTCTTTTCTTTGAGATCTTCTATTCGTAGATGCTCAAAGTTGATCACTGCTCTCTTGCAGAGCGCTCTCCACTGCGTTCTGTCACTCGCCAGGGTCTCGAAGTTTTCTGGTTGGATGTTGCATTGATTCAGGGTATCCTTCAGCTGGTCTTTGTAACGCTTAAAGGGCCTACCGACCCTCCTTGCCCCTACTGCCAACTCACCAAGCAGGAGAGTCCGAGGAATACGGTCCTCACCCATCCGGGACACATGACCAGACCAGCGGAGCCGTGCCGCAAATATGTGGGATTCAATGCCCCAGGCATTACAGCGACCCAAGACTTCCGTGTTAGGCACTCTGTCCTGCCAGCGAATGCCAGCTATCCGACGTAAACAGCGCATATGGAAACTGTCAAGCTTCTTGACCTGTTTGCGGTACAGTGTCCAGGTTTCGCAGTTGTAAAGTAGCACCGGTAGAATGGCTGCCTTGTAAACTGCCATCTTCGTTGCTAGGCGGACATCCCGGGTATTCCACAGTCTTCCTGACAGGCCCCCGAAGGTTGCTGCAGCCATGCCAATTCTGGTGGTTATATCACAATCACTAGAGCAATCATTTGTCACTGTGCCTCCCAGGTAACTGAACCGATCCACGACCTTTAGAGTTTCATCTCCGATCGTTATAGCAGGTGCTGTAGGAGTTGTACCAGGTCTAGGCTGCACTAAAACTTCTGTCTTCTTCACAGACACAGTCAGACCGAAACGGGTGGCTGATAAAGCGAAGTTGTCCATCAAAAATTGTGCATCCTCCATGGAATGACTGGCAAGTGCACAGTCATCAGCATACAGCAGTTCTCTTATCAAGGTGTAACACACCATCGTTCGCGCCTTGAAGCGGCGCAGGTTGAATACGCCGCCATCGTAACGAAACCTGACCTCGACACCCCGATAGCACTCGTTGTTAGCATCGCGTATTACTGCAGCAATGACTATTCCAAAAAGCAGTGGGGCTAGTACACATCCCTGCTTAACACCGTTGTTGACTGCAAACGGAGAGGACTCCTGGTGCCCATCCACAATACGAGCCTGCATGCCATCGTGAAAAGAGCGTATTATATTGACAATTTTTGAGGGACATCCTGTCCGACACAGAAGTCTCCAAAGTCCCTCCCTGCTGACTGAATCAAACGCTTTTGTTAAATCCACGAATATCAATATCCCCGATGTTGCTCCCTACACTTTTCTTGCAACTGCCGCACAGCGAAGATCATGTCAACAGTACCACGGTTTGCCCTGTATCCACACTGGCTTTCTGGGTGGAATTGCTCAGCGAGAGAACTAATGCGCCGTATAATTACTTGAGCCAGAATCTTTCCAGCGATACTCAGCAGCGATATTCCCCTATGGTTGTTGCAATCTGCGCGATCGCCTTTCCGCTTGTATAGATGGATGATCGTAGCATCTTTGAAGTCCTGCGGCACAGTCTCAGCCTCCCAAATGGTATTGAAAAGCTTGAAAAGCCTTTCCACAAGAAGCGGACCACCATACTTGAAGATTTCAGGGCTAATGCCATCTGCACCAGGGGCTTTTCCACATTTCATAGCCTTGATCGCAGCTTTCACCTCTTCCAACTGAATCGGCACAGCCAGTTCCTCCATTGTTGGTTGTTGCGGCACGTTAATGATGACATCATCGTCGATGATAGAAGGATGTTTCCAAATCTGCTCGAAATGTTCAGCCCATCTCTGGACAATAGCAGTTGGTTCCGTGAAAAGCGTGTTACCATCTATTGACAAAACAGCCATGGATCCGTTGAAACTAGGACCATGTACAGTCTTCAGCTCTTGATAGAAGGCACGAGTATCGTGCCGGTCGGCAGCATCCTGAAGTCTTATGGCTCGATCGACCCACCAAGCATCTTTCATCTTCCTAATCCTCGCCTGTGCAACAGACCTCGCTTGATGGTAGCTGTCTTTCTTTGCTAGGCAATTCTTATCATTCACCCAGTCCAGATGTTTCTCGTGCAGATTGGATAGTATGCCATGAATCTTCTGATCGTTGTGGTCAAACCAGTCGTTTTTGTCCCTACGACGTTTCCCAAGTGCTGCTGCAGCACTGTCATATGTAGTGGTTTTCAAAAGTTCCCACTCTTCCTCTACATTGCCTGCTATGGTGTCCAGCATCTCACTCTGTGCTTGGAATTGCGTGGATATCTTCTGCTCCAGCAACATACGATGTGCGGGCAGCTTCAGCTTCGATAAGTCAAGTCGTGGTGCTCTTGCAGACTTTGCGCGAACCTTTGGGGGAACTTGTAGGGCTGTCTTCACCTTGACCAGCCGGTGGTCAGACCAGGCAGTGGTGCAACGAACCGCTCTAGTGAGGTGCACATCATGTCGGTCCCTCTGTCGCACAATCACATAGTCCAAAACATGCCAATGTTTTGATCTGGCATGCATCCAGGTTGTTTTGAAGGCATCCTTCTGCTGAAACAATGTGTTTGTGATCACAAGCCTGTGGGCAGCACAGAGACTCAGGAGCAATGTGCCATTCGAATTTTCAGCGCCGATGCCATGATGGCCAATCACATTCTCCCAGGCCACAGAGTTTCGTCCTACGCGTGCATTAAAGTCCCCCAGAAGAAGGATCTTGTCACCTGAGGGGATGGTTGTGATGGTCCTGGACAGCAGTTCATAGAATTCCTCTTTAGCCTCATCCGGGTAAGACATCGTCGGGGCATATACACTGAGTAACGTTGCAAAATGACCATCTGAGAGCCGGACTCGCATTGTCATAAGCCTTTCAGTGATACCTTTTGGAAGACTGACCAGGTGTTGCACAAGCTTTGTTCGCACAGCAAAGCCGACTCCTGCTTGACGTGGTTGCTCCTGTGGCCTTCCGATCCAAAAGAAGGTGTAACCTGCCCCATCTTCTGACAGTTGGGACTCTTCCTCAAGACGCGTTTCACTGAGCGCTGCAAAGTCCACACCTTGTTCATTGAGAACCCTAGCCACGATTGCCGTTCTTCTCTCAATAGACTGTTCACTATCGATCAGTGTACGGACATTCCATGCTCCAAAAGTGTAACAGTGTTTTCGTGTTTTTCGACCGCAAGATTTGAGTAACCAGCTGACAGCGGCTTGCCAGCAGGTTGAAGAGGGACAAGCTTCTTTAGGTCACCTTTTCCAGACCATGCCCCGAATTGGGGGGAGCTGGCTCTCCGTGAAAACGGCAGCTCCGACGCTCCAGCAGGACCGAACACTGCAATTGTCCCGGGTCTACAGTGAACGACCATCACACTGGTGCCGCCTACGTGTAAGTTTGCTGCTAAGGGCTCCCAGCAATACTCTTTGCCTGCCCCCACCGCCGCACACTCATCGCCGCAGGACTGGAAGTTTTTGATTGGTTGACTGTGGGACAACCTGCACAGATATGAGAAAGGTGGGTTTGTGCAGCGCCCACCCCACTCTCTCCTTCCGGCACGACATAATAGGCAGGTCCCAAATTGAGCACATGTCCATCACGAACCGGAGCGCAGCTGGCCAGCCTGAAGAACTCGATGAAAGTGAGAACCAGCCTGAATTGCCGGTTGCCAGCAGTGGCCGGGGATTTGGAATCAGAGTTACCTTCTCTTAGGTGGGCTTGTCTAAAGAGACTAAGCGGGCTCCACCTACCCCGGTTTGAAATCAGAGTCGCCTTCTCCTAGCCTTTGTCTGAGGAGACTTACCCTGCAAGGCAACAGGGGGATTTGAAATCAGAGTTACCTTCTCCTAGCCTTTGTCTAAAGAGACTTCACCCACAAGGCAGTGGGGCACCCAGATATACCACCGAGCATTTGGTCCCAGAGCCTACATTAGTGGTACTAAGCCCCCTTGCCACGACAAGGCTGCAGGTTGGGTTTCACCATCATGGGGCAGCAGGACCTTATTGGCTTCATAGTACATTGCTATGCTGAGAGCTGCAGCTGTTGGTGACTTTGTAGTACATTGCTAGTCTGGGAGCTGCAGCTGTTGGTGGCTTCATAGTACATTGCTATGCTGGGAGCTGCAGCTGTTGGTAACTTTGTAGTACATTGCTATGCTGGAAGCTGCAGCTGTTGGTGGTTTTGTAGTACATTGCTATGCAAGGAGCTGCAGCTGTTGGTGACTTCATAGTACATTGCTATGCTGTGAGCTGCAGCTGTTGGTGGCTTCATAGTGCATTACTATGCTTGGAGCTGCAGCTGTTGGTGACTTCGTAGTACATTGCTATGCTGGGAGCTGCTACTATTGGTGGCTTCATAGTACATTACTATGCTTGGAGCTGCAGCTGTTGGTGGCTTCATAGTACATTGCTATGCAAGGAGCTGCAGCTGTTGGTGACTTCATAGTACATTGCTATGCTGTGAGCTGCAGCTGTTGGTGGCTTCATAGTGCATTACTATGCTTGGAGCTGCAGCTGTTGGTGACTTCGTAGTACATTGCTATGCTGGGAGCTGCTACTATTGGTGGCTTCATAGTACATTACTATGCTTGGAGCTGCAGCTGTTGGTGGCTTCATAGTACATTGCTATGCAAGGAGCTGCAGCTGTTGGTGACTTCATAGTACATTGCTATGCTGTGAGCTGCAGCTGTTGGTGGCTTCATAGTGCATTACTATGCTTGGAGCTGCAGCTGTTGGTGACTTCGTAGTACATTGCTATGCTGGGAGCTGCTACTATTGGTGGCTTCATAGTACATTACTATGCTTGGAGCTGCAGCTGTTGGTGGCTTCATAGTACATTGCTATGCTAGGAGCTGCAGCTGTTGGTGACTTCATAGTACATTGCTATGCTGTGAGCTGCAGCTGTTGGTGGCTTCATAGTGCATTACTATGCTTGGAGCTGCAGCTGTTGGTGACTTCGTAGTACATTGCTTCATAGTACATTACTATGCTTGGAGCTGCAGCTGTTGGTGACTTCATAGTACATTGCTATGCTTGGAGCTGCAGCTGTTGGTGACTTCATAGTACATTCCTATGCTTGGAGCTGCAGCTGTTGGTGGCTTCATAGTACATTGCTATGCTGTGAGCTGCAGCTGTTGGTGGCTTCATAGTACATTACTATGCTTGGAGCTGCAGCTGTTGGTGACTTCATAGTACATTCCTATGCTGGGAGCTGCAGCTATTGGTGGCTTCATAGTACATTGCTATGCAAGGAGCTGCAGCTGTTGGTGACTTCATAGTACATTGCTATGCAAGGAGCTGCAGCTGTTGGTGGCTTCATAGTACATTACTATGCTTGGAGCTGCAGCTGTTGGTGACTTCATAGTACATTGCTATGCTTGGAGCTGCAGCTGTTGGTGACTTCATAGTACATTCCTATGCTGGGAGCTGCAGCTATTGGTGGCTTCATAGTACATTCCTATGCTGGGAGCTGCAGCTATTGGTGGCTTCATAGTACATTACTATGCTTGGAGCTGCAGCTGTTGGTGGCTTCATAGTACATTCCTATGCTGGGAGCTGCAGCTATTGGTGGCTTCATAGTACATTACTATGCTTGGAGCTGCAGCTGTTGGTGGCTTTATAGTACATTCCTATGCTGGGAGCTGCAGCTATTGGTGGCTTCATAGTACATTCCTATGCTGGGAGCTGCAGCTATTGGTGGCTTCATAGTACATTCCTATGCTGGGAGCTGCAGCTATTGGTGGCTTCATAGTACATTACTATGCTTGGAGCTGCAGGTGTTGGTGGCTTCATAGTACATTGCTATGCAAGGAGCTGCAGCTGTTGGTGACTTCATAGTACATTGCAATGCTGTGAGCTGCAGCTGTTGGTGGTTTTGTAGTACATTGTTCTGCTGGAAGCTGCAGCTGTTAGTGGCTTCATAGTACAGTGCTATGCTGAAAGCCACAGCTAATAATGGCTTCGTACTACATTGCTATGCTGAAAGGTAAACTACTGGTGGTTTTCGAAGTTTTGATGAAATGTCTGAACTTTTCAGAATTGTAATCTGCTGATTAAGACAGTTGAAGACACTGGTGGGATCCTGCGAGAAATTAGAGATTTAGAAGACCAGGTAAGCTAAAGATATTATGTAGTCATATGGATAAATTTGCTTTGCTGAGAATTATCAGCAAATGCACCTAACTATTGCAATGTTTTGCTATTTATACTTGTATAAAGTATACATAAGCTTCTGGAATGAGAAACATACTGAAAAGTTACCAACGCGTGAGTACAGCGGTAAATTTGAATTTTTATCTCGAAACTTGCCTAGTTTTAGTACAACACACTGACTATCTTACAGTAGCACTGTACTTCAATTTTCGTTTTCGCAAACACATGCAACATGAAATTTTTTGCTCTTGAAAATTATGTTGGTTTGTGATGTCATCAATAATTGGGCTTGCCCGCCACTAATTAAGATCTTAATCTATTATTTAACTTTCAGAAATGCTTTTGCCGTATTATAGGTGTTAAATAGTATACTTTTACCGACCTGATAAAATGGGATAGGATATGAAACAGCATCCCATCTTCCTTTAAGCATCTGCTGTATAATTTGTTGTTAAATGTGCTTTAAATTTGTGACTAATATTCTTTTTTTATTTTACAAGCTGGAATCAGAAGGCAACAAGAAAACTGCAGCAAATTTGGAGAGAATCGTGGCTGATTTCCAGCAGATGAAAAAGGAAAATTCTACTCTCTTATCACAACTCAAACAACAAAATTAAGTTCTATTTGTTGGTGTGAGTAGTGCAGTTTTATTTGTCCCAGTGACAATTTTTTGTCCTTTAATTACTTGCACAGAAAAGTGATGCAGAGATGAAATGCTGTACACTCATCTCGGTTTGCCGGACAAAAGTGGAGAGACGTCCATCCGAATTTGCCGATTGTCTTTATTTACTGATACTAAGCTAATACAGTGGGCGCCGCCATGTATTAGGCTCACAGTAATGTAGAATCAATCGCTTAAATATTTCAAAAACATCTAGTACAGGCCACTCCTAACATACAAGCTACACAAGTGTCATCACATGCTGCTTGGTTGCACTAATGTAATGATGTAAACAAAATAGCAGCCTGCCAACTAGCGGTCAGCTCGTGAAACAACGGACTGTGTCCGTTGTATGCGTGACTTGACGGTCCAGATTTTGTCCGTTTTTTCCGATATCCGTAAAAATGAGGTTCGGCACACCGAGATATGACTGTACTACTGTACTGCTACTGTGTATACTATTGTTGTCAATGATTGTATCTTATAAATTTCTAAACCATAACATGGTTCTATGTGTTAACACAAAAAGATAAAATCATGCATTTTCCATTTTACATTCCTTTCCAATTACATAATTCAAACAGGTAAGCGATTTGCTAAGTAGTATAACTTTGTATCGAATGTATACTTTAAAATTCCCTTTTCTTCCCCTTAAGCATTGTTATTACTGAACTTCTGTACTCATACACCTCTCTATTCCTAAATTTAATTAATGGACTGTCCACACCATTAGCCATGAGTTATGAGTCTGATTGCATGTATAACATGAGCATAGTTGTATGCAGAGTAATCCTTTTTGCAGTTTCGTTGTGCACATGCGCAGTTGCTGTAGTTCAAGGGTTAAGTGTACCACAGCAACGCGTCTTAACTATAATCGTCATGTGACATGTGGGTAATGCAAAGCATTAGTTCAATAACTTCAGTTGTTTTTATGTGGACGTTACTTAATTATGCATTAGACTGTGCATAGAGTGATTTACTAGTAGGATCTTGCTTGGGAACAAGAAAAATGAATTAGGTAAGGTTCTAGCTAACTGTTAAAACTGTTAGTATTGCAACAGCATGGTTGCACTGCGTTGTCAAGTGTATGCAAATGTGTTGTCTGGTACACTTAACCTTTGACCTTTTAACGATCGCAATAAATCGTGGAACGGTGAAAAGGCTTATTAAATATGTGCCACCTAGGATTTAGTATAGTGGCTCCGGTTCCATTATACTATGCATCACGAGAGTAATGAATGTGCGTGTAAGCCACCTGGGGTCTTATACATTGCTTCACTGGACCCGAACTATAACCCAACTTGAACAATCTTTTTGGTCCCTAATTATCCAACTTATTCTGAATTCAGTGTGTATTTCTCCTCTTCTCTTTTTCATCACTTTTTAGCTATTAAATCCGTAATTAACTTACTTTGTAATGCATTTTAAAAGCAGGTAGTTTTTTTCAAGTACAATCAACAGAGGAGAATGGTTGGTTAGCTAGTAGTTCAAATTGCAAAGAATGTGATGCTACAGGGACTCATTTTTCTGAAAAACTTCATTTTTTTCTTCCATTATCCTAACTATGGAAAATGTAATAATTATTTTTTAATTTCTTGATAATATGATGGCGGAATGAAGCAATTAGCAGTACAAAAATTAGTAATACAGTATGTATATCTAAAACTATAGATAAGTTAATAAATCAATAATAATTTATATTGTTAAATGTAGTGCTACTTAGATAATGTAAAATCATCATCTCTGACAAATGTCTGAAAAGTTCACTGTGTGACACTGTTTCCCTTTTATGTTGAATTAATAAACAGTATATTGTTACAAGGTTTGTAGTTTTGTGTTATGCTATGCTTTTATTCAGTCTTTAATGGTTCTGTTGGGTTGATAGTCATTTGTTAATTATTCGTGATCAAACTGTCACTGGCAAATGACAGTGTCATCATAATTTGCGACATTTTGTTAATTTTGTTTTTTAGAAATTTCCTATCTTATTTTAAAAGCTAAAATTAATAATGAATACATTTTTTGTTCTATCACATATTTCCTTTAACTTTCAACTCGTTTTGCCTGGCTGAATAAATTCTGCAGGTTGTTTCTGTTCCATTTTGCTTGAATGGTACATTGAAAATTTATTGGCCGGGAAGCTAGAGAAACCCCGGTTCTACTTCCACTAGCAAACTTGTTGTAAGACTCAGGGGTCAAATTTACCAATAGGTCAAGGAGGTCATTGGCCTAGGGCTGGTCTACGGGTATCTTTGGGCCCACTGAAACTATTTCGTCGCGCAGCATGCCAGCGAATAACATTATTTCAAATGCACGTTGGGCATTTCATTATATTCAAAACCACAAAGGCCTCTGTACAATAATTATAGGGCCACAATGTATTCAACTGGTGGACAAGACCAAAGCTGGGTCGTAGTTCTCAGGTGGACCACGGTTGGCCCTAAGGTAAAATAAGATAATGAAAAATATATGTGGGTGATTCTCTGAAATTAGCTTGGTATGTCCGTCATTGTACTTAAAATCAGATTTACTATACGCAATCTGTGGAATGAATATCGGATTGAGCTCAAAAACAGGCAAATCATTACCACACAGTTTGCGCTGTACTTCATGTGCTATCAAAATTGATTATGCTTCAAGTTGATTGTATTTCTTTCATTGTTCGCATAGTATGATACAAAACTAATTTGATTAAAAGTCGTGTTTCACTGTATTGAAGTTCGTATTTCTGACATTATACATTATACATGTATTATGTAGTATTTGTTGATATTTGGCCATTGCAAAATATGTATATGTATGTATATATATATATATATATAAATTTGGGGGTCCACTGAGAATGTAAAAAGACATAGATCAATCAGCTGACTCACTGCAAAAATCAGTATGGTGTCATTCCAGGGACAATAACCTTAATACTTCTTCTATACTTCCTGGTTATTCTCCTTCTTCATTCTTGTGCGACGTATGATTAATAATGATTACTGTACATTATAGTGAAACCAGCTTATTACTACCACAACTCACTTAACTTTATCTGCTAATATGACAGTTAGACATTGTATATATCTAGTTATTAGATAATATACTAAAGAATTCCATATTAAAGGACCATAAAATTTGCTGCTTTATGCAACATTGGTGCAAACATATGTGACAATGTATTGGTTGTAACGTGCATTACGATATTTGACGTTTAATTTAACAGGATTATTGAACAAAATGGGAAAGAATTTATTATTAATTTTATACATGAAGATTGCAGAGTTGTAAAACACCAAGTTATCAATAGTAAGAAGTTTATACTGTTTGAAATATGTATCATCTATATGAGAACATTCATTTGGTCCAAAGAATCAACGAAGAAATTTTCTCTGGAGTGCCAGTAAAGGATTTAGATTTGTTGCATAAGTGATTCCCCAAAGACACCTGACATAATTCAAGTAAGGACAGACTAAAGAAGTGTTTCCCAAACTGTACGTGACCACTTTCAATAGTACCTAACCTACCATGACCCCCTTCTGAAAACGTACTAATTTTTATTATCCCAGATACATTATTTTAAAATTTAAAAGATTAATCACAGCAGAGAAGGCAATAACAAAAAAATGTTTACTATTGTCTATTAATCGCCGTTCCAGCGAGATGAATGTACATCCAGTTGGACCCGCCATGACCCGAGACCCTTTGTGGGTCATGACCCGCAGTTTGGGAGCCACAGGCCTAAAGCATAGTAGAGGGTAAATAAATGTGAAGATAAACAGTTTTTTATATAATGCGTGATTCTAACTTTTTTCGCAATTTACTTATCTTATGGAGTTTCCTGACAACAATAATTACCATGTTATTATCGCAAATTCTGGTTAACTATTTAACAACTACATTACAAGCAGCAATCCATTCATTGTAACGTACATGCTACTGCATATGTACTGCGAAACGTCAGCTGAGCAGTGAGCAGAGCACAATAAACGTCATTTCCGTTGCAGTTTCCTGTTCCAGCTCAGTTACGTGCAAAACGTTGGCAAAATTCTCAAATTAATTTATATTCTTCCTAGCATACTAACAGTTTATTAGAAATTTTACTGGCCCTCATCAGCACAATACACTTTGCAAAAATAATATCAATTAGTTCTTGCCTGAAAGTTATTTTAAATAATGAAGCTACTCTGCATTTCTAAAGGGTCAACCTCTTTGCACGCAGTAATGGCGACCGTATGCAAGAATTAGAAAATCTTGCGATGTTTGTCATCCTTGATAACCTTGACATCTTGTCTTCGTCTGGATTAATTCTTGCTCTCTGAATTTCTCACATTACCGTTATGTCGACCGAAGTCGAAAAGATGGCAGAAACTACCAATGCTACCTTTGCGAGTGCTGTAGCTGGTAAGGATTTCGGTTCTAAAAGCTGTTTACAATTTTTTTAGCTTATTGTCTGCTGAAAATTTTTCGACTGTACGAAAAGATACCTTATAACTCTTCCCAGTTAAAGTATGTCGCTTTATATTTCTGCGGTTGCAGCTATTACTAATTTTGAGTTAAATTTTGACTTTGGTCAGGACACAATTATCTGCTCCATACTGTATTGTTAGTGTGAGCAGACGTCCTTCTTTTGGAAAAGGCAATGCAGACTGTTAGCACTCTGTCCTTCATCCTTCTTACCCCTTTAACATTACTTTGTCCTTTTTGGGGCCTGTCTAAAAAATTATATAAACTGCCTTTTACATTTTTTAAAAGTTTCCAAACAGCAAGAAGTTTAGGAATTGAGGGCAGCAATAACCACTGTCTAACTTATTTTTATTACAATTTTATGTAGTGGCCTTTGACAATACTATGAGAGAGTGGCTAGTGTCATGTGAGTCAGCTAACATCAAGCAAAACAAAACATTTAACATAAAAAAAACACGAAATTGTTTAAATGCAATAATTTGTGTAATGTTGTATTTTGCATATTATGCATATATTAATAGTAACTACAGTAGGCCCCACTTAATAAACTCACTTTGGGATGGTGGTGTTTTGACCCAATTAACCGACTTAGTCAATTAGCCAAAGGGTTTAGTATATTACTAAGTACTATGCAAGTATGAGTCATCACTCATCACTTAATATGCATTGCGAAGGCTTTAAATAAATTTTAGAAACGAATTAATGTCAAAAATGCCTATGTGTAATTATTTAAGAAGCATAATTTATATAAGTGAATTAATAAAAAAAGAAATAAAAAATTGCAAAAATCTGATTATTCCCAGTAAAAATTCACGAGAAGTTGGTTGCTTCATTTTCTTTACCTAATCACCTTGTGCTTGAGCTGCAATTTGTGATGACCTTGTGAAAAGCAGCATGAATTTCAAAAGCAAACCGCTGGGCAAGTGTGTGTTAGATGTTAAGCTTCCTGAAACAACGAGGTTAACTGCAGCGGATAAGTGAGTGACATATTCAAAGCAAAACTGCTACGCTAAGATATTAGCTCATATGATAAATGTACTGTACCTGCTTACAAACAAAGCTGTACTTAACGTGACTGTTTCTACGTATGTTATAGCGCACAAAATAGATGTAAAGATGACATAAAGGCAGTAAAAGCTCTTTGGCTACACACAAGTATCTTATTTTAAGTGTGTGAAGTAAAAATATTGAGTCAATTATGCGGAGTTATTTGAGTCAATTACCTACAGTTTTGATATACATTAGAATAGGAATGGCTTGTTCCAGGTGTTTTTGAGTCAATTATGCGACTGAGTCTATTAAACGGCACCTACTGTATATACGTTTTTAAATGTGTACATAATATATACACGTAACAGTTGTCTCGGAGGTATGGAGCAGCTGTGTCCTTTTTGGAGATTTGGAAATGACTGCTCTAATCAAATATCTGATTCAGTTGTCACTACAGATAGTCCAATTCGGCTGCCTTAGAAAAATTAGGAAGAAAGTTTTAAAGAGCATTTTGCTTGTTAACTGCATTAAAAGTAGAACCATGTTTACAAACATTTTCTTGCAATAACTAATCAGTTTGCTCACCTGAGAGTGTCTGATCCACCATTAATCTTTACTAGATGATCAGTGTCACCTGGTGGTGAATGTTACTTAAGTTAAGTTAACTGGTCAGTGTTGTTTATCACCAGTTGATATTCTAGTCTGTCTGGGAAATGTTCTCCCTCCTGCACTGGTACTGGTACTAATATAGGCGGTTTCTAGTATATGAAAATTTCAGGTACACTGTCTTCAGGGAGTGAATTCCATAGATTTACCTCTATGTTCAAGAAACTAAACCTGTATACATCCATTCGGGACTGTCTTGTTTAATTTTGTACTTGTGACCTCTAGTTATTGTAGGACGGCAATCAACAACATCTAAGGATCTAAGCACAGAATGCATTATATATCTCAGTTAGGCGGCCTGTAGTACGTCCGTATGCAGTTCCTGTCATTTTGTTCTCACATATGTCTGCTGATTAAGCCAAAAACGGGATCGGAAATGGAAACGCTCACTATCAGGTGAAAAAAATTAGGTGAGCTATAGCAAGAAAATATTTACATGATTCCACTTTTAGTGCAGATAACAAGCAAAATGCCCCTTAACACTTTATTCCTAATTTTTCCAAAAGCAGCTGGTTTGGACTGTCCCTAGGGTGCACCGAATGCGCATTTTCATCACCCAAACCAAAGCAGATTTTTTTGTGCTTGGGTACCACCGATTATTTAAATAGACCAACAGTGGCTTGTAGCTGCTGGTCAGAGTAGCTAATATAGCTACCTGTAAAAAAGGCATGTGTCACTGTTATGATACCTATATAATGCTTTTCGGCAGCAATATCAACAACAACATTATTTTAGCAGCATACTTAGCAAACATAAAGAGGTGCTATATACTGTGCGTGTTGAAAAGCAGCAGAACACTAGTTTTATAAACATTGTTTTATTTATTTAACATTGTTAATCCCAAGGATCGGACAAGCCATTGGTCCTTTCCACTTAGTTTATATTTGAGATGAATTAATAAGCACGAATTAATGAAATAAGTAAAGAATTTGCAAGCTTAAGCTGATTCGACTTCTAAATGCTATAGGAGGTTCCAGTCTACTACACAATTTATTGTTGAATATTTTTTACTAACTTTCTATGTCATTAAAGGAAAACAGAACGATTTTTCCGACCATTCAGTATCAAAATATTTCTGACAATATCAGAACTCTTTGAAACTTGATTGACTGCTAATAAGTGCAATTAGCGGTGGCATGAACAACTGAGGAAATTTTCTGATAAGCGAAACCTTCCATGAACATTTTATAATTGTAAGTCAAAATTGAAGCACGGCTTGAAATCGAAATTGGTACTGTTTTCTTTTATAGCTATGACATTAGATTTGATTTTCAAAATGTTCAACCTGTACATATAAATTTCACAATATAATAGTAGCAGTTTAGCTGTAGGTATATCCGAAGTATCAGTAAAAACTACTCCATTACAATCAAATAGTTTCAGTAACTAAATCTTGTCATTATTTTTAGGTACCCTTCTATCAGATTCAAATGATAAATGCAAGTCAAAAGATGATCACGGCGACACCGGCAGCGATGGCATCGTGTCTGGTGACAGTGTGCCCCTGTCTACCGAGGATAACCATGCTGTTAGTAATAATGAGATAGCAGAAGCAGATGATGTAAAATCAGTAGAGAAAATTCCTGCCCCACCTCCAGCAATAAATCCATGGACAAAATCGCAGAAACACTCACCTCAGGTTTCTCCAGGAGCACAGAAGCAAGTTGCAGTGGTAACAGCTACAACAAAGCAACCTTCTCCGCCTCTGCCGAGCCCCACATCGCAGACATCAGCAAAATCAACTGATGCTGTTGGTGCTCTCGAAAAGAAGAAAGTGAGTAGTGATTTTAGTGACGTTACTAATTGGCCAACCCCAAGTGAGCTTAAAGAACCTGCTAAACTTGTGAACAATACCAGTGAAAATGACGAGTCAAGCAAAGAGAACCGATCAGCTGTTTTAGAGAAAACTCAGAAGAAAATACCAGTCGATAACAAGAAGCAGAAGTGGGTACCATTGGAGATAGAGCAGGCGAAGGGAGAGCGTCAAGGTAAACCTGGAAAGCCACGTGGTGGTTTCTCCTCTAATTCTGACAGGTTTTACAAAGGTAGACACCACAGCAGTGGTGACAGACCCGAGGGCGAAGGTGCAGATAGTAGCAACTGGAGAGATCGATCGAATAACTTTCCTGATTCACGTGGAGGTTACCGTGGTAGAGGTCGAGGGAGAGGCAGAGGAAGAGGATTTTCCGGACGTGGGCGAGGTGACAGGAGGCACTATGGGTCACAAGACACTCTGTCTAATAAATATGAGCAGAAAGAGCAGGCTCCTGTTAAAGTTCAGTCTGTGGGAGCTCCTTTTTACATGCCTATGCTGGGCACTTATTATTATGCAAATCAGTTTCCTTCTGTTGACCACTCAACGCTGAAAGAGTATGTCCGGAAGCAAGTTGAGTATTATTTCAGCGAGGAAAACTTAACGAAAGACTTTTTTCTGCGCAGGAAGATGGATCCTGAGGGTTATTTGCCTATTTCTTTAATTGCAAGTTTTCATCGAGTGCAGGCATTAACTCAAGACATCAAGCTTATTGTGGAGTCACTTAAAGAAAGTGCCGAGCTTGAAATTAAAGGTGATACTAAAGTGCGACCAAAAAATAATCCAGAAAAATGGGCAATTAGCAATCCTGCCCCCGCAATTCACACCTCCGAGTTGCATGCTGATGTACCAGAATTTGTTCCAGGGCAACCGTACCCTATTGTAACACATCCAGTTGGTGCCTTTGGTAAGGTTTTCAATGAATTAGTCCAGCAAGATGACACGCATACAATGCAGACATTAGAGAGGCTCAGCAAAGTGTCTTCTCCCGAATTGTCAGGGTTGTCACAAAGTTTACCCGAAAGAGAACCCGCCGATTGGACTGAAGTGAAACGAAAACCTCGCAAAGAGAAAGAGAGAAAGGGGATGCCTCCCGTTCATCCAAAAACTGATCATTTTGACAAACAGGAGGAGCTGGATTTTATGTTCGATGAAGAGCTGGAAGCTGCAGGCCGTAAGCTGAACTACAGCAGTGAATGGTCTGACGAATCTGATGAGGAGTTACCGGATCACGACATCAATAAAATATTGATTGTAACTCAAACGCCACCCGTCAACAAAAAGCATCCTGGTGGTGATAGAACCGGTGATTATACTACCCGTGCCAAGCTGACAGCTGAATTTGCTAAGGTGATAAACGATGGTCTTTATTACTATGAAGAAGACCTTCACACCGTTGGTGAGCTCAATATGGCTCACAAGCACAAGAAGGTGGAGATGATTTCACGCGAAACATTTGACCAGCTTGTGACAGATCATCAGCAAATGGCAGATAATCAGGAGATTCCTCCTCCCCCTCCTCCTCCTCCTCCATCACTTGAAGTGCGTGGCGCAACCGTGTCTGGTGCTAATGCCAGCCATTCCTTACCGACGGATATTCCATTGCATGTACACATCTCTTCAGAGCACGACGAAAGGAAAAAACGGGCAGATTCTACAAAGTCACCCCGATTTTTCCCTGTAGTAAAAGAAGACCAACCTTCTGACCAACAGACTCCACGAACATGGAAAACCAAACACAGTCAAAATCCTCCAGTGGAGGCTCACGTAGGATGGGTGATGGACATAAAGGAACATAGGCCCCGTACTTCCTCGCAGAGTAGTAGCGATACTGCTCCTATAAATTTCGGGGGTAACTCTGCTGCTAGCAGCGCTGGGAGCACTCCTTCTTCAATACCTCAGTTTCAACATCCTTCACATTCGTTGCTAAAGGAAAACGGTTTTGTGCAGCATGTTTACCACAAGTATCATCACAAGTGCCTAAAAGAAAGGCGAAAATTTGGCATCGGCCAATCACAGGAAATGAATACGCTTTTTCGATTCTGGTCATTTTTCTTGCGTGGAAACCTTAATCGTAAGATGTACCAAGAGTTCAAAACTCTGGCAAAAGAGGATGCTCAAGCTGGTTACAGGTATGGAATAGAATGTCTGTTCAGGTTCTACAGTTATGGCTTGGAAAAGAAGTTCAGAATGGATCTGTTCAAGGATTTCGAAGAAGAAACAATTAGAGATACAGAAAACGGACATCTTTACGGATTGGAAAAGTTTTGGGCATTTCTTAAGTACTACAAAGGTAGTAAGAACTTGAAAGTCTGCAGCAGTTTGCAGGAGAAGCTGAGGAACTATAAAACTGTGGATGATTTCAGAGTTGATCCTCAGACGTTAAAAGCTTTGGAGGAGCAAGAGGCTCAGAAGCGTATGACATCTGCAGATGCTGTGGCTTCTTCAAACAGTTCCGCCGAACATGGTGCTACTCAGGAAAAGAAGAGATATCCGTCGAACGAAAGTAAAAGCGGCAACCAGCGACGCAAGTTTAGCGAGAATAGGTCGAAGAATGCAGAAAAAAGCCGAGGAAAAATTGACAAAAAGCACCAGTCAGATGTTGCTAAAGCACCAAAGAGTCCTAGTAAGGTGACAAGTTCATCAGTGGAAGATGCGACAGGGTCCCATGAGCGTGCCCCAGGAAATGAAAACGCTGAAGAACGTACCACATAAAGCAGGTCACGGCAGTTTAGACATTGACTCGTTAGGTCGGATACGATGACAAGAAGTGATGATGCTTTAGAAAGTGTCTTAAGACGGTGTTGCAGATTTGTAGCATATCAAAATATGTTTCCTTATCCATTTTGCACAAATTGATATTATCAATTGGGGAATACAAAATGAAATTAGGCCACATATGATTTTCTTATTGAATTTGCTGTCTGGTAAATCACGGATTTTGATAATTATTAGTCATGCTTTTTTATTATCAAGGTAGAGCTTTAGAACTAGGCATGTTTTGGCATGTGGCTCATGTTGCAATCCGAGAAATCCCCTACAGACAATCTTTGGTTAGTTTACATAATCTTGGTTTTTCATGGCTAGTGAAAGATTTGGATTACAGCAGTTATAATAGTATACCAGTGTTTTTTAAACTAATTATTTACAATTTTTGTTATTTAGTTAGCTTCTGATAATTTTGTGATTATGGGCTACAAATTCTTTGGTTAGATAAGATGTTGCCTCGTCTTAGTAACCATAAGGTTTTGGTATTATAATGAACTCATAACATTCATATAGCATTTTCTATATTTTCATTTTAACCATTGGTATAATAATGCAATTCTTTAATTGGTTTTTTCTTGCGAGATTGTGCTCAGAGTCAGTAAAATTTGTGTGGTTTTTCGCTTCGTTTATGACCGTGTTTGCCAAGTTGCCCAGGCGCATTGGCTCCTCACGGGCGGAATTTCTGGACTGATTCATTGAAGATCGTTTCTTCCACAGAGGTCAGTCCAGCGTTGTTTTGTACAGTTGAATTTTGTTATTAGTATGCAGTTAAAATGTTGAAAAAAATTGGGTGGTTTGTGATAGAGGAGAATGTAGAACGTACATTTACACGATATTAGAGGTTTCGTAAAATGTTTTCATGTGAATTTCCTGATTAATCGAATTCGTGTTATTTACTTAGTGAAGTTCGATTATTGTATCGTAGCTTATTTCATGTTTGAGTTTCTCTAGTTTCAGTTAAAATATCTTGTCTAAATATTAAGGAAAACAAACAATTATTATATGCAAAAGTCTGTCATAAAATGGTTGCAATAAGGATTTACAGATGTGCTAAATTTCATCGGGTGTAACGTCGCACCTGCTTATGTGGTATAGTATTATAAATTTTACGATGAATAATACATATATGTAATCATATTTATCGCATCTTATATCTTCCATGGTTTTTATATTCTGGGAAAATGTTTTCTAAACCACCCGTCTAGTACCCAGGGGTATGAAAGAAAACCTTGCAAAATTAGTCTTGTGGCTTGATACGTTTTCTGCAAATAATATGACAAAAAAATCCATTTTCTACCAACTATAGTGCAAGGCAGTTTACTGTAACATTTAGTTTATTTGATTAAAGATTTTTTTACAATGCACCATTTTAATAACACAAGAGCTGTGCACATAAGTGTCGACACCCACTGTTAAATGATAAAATCTACCAACTTTTTTAAATTTAATTACAACAACAACTAAGTTACTAAAATCTCACAGCAGACTAGAGTTATTTACCGGAAAATTTGAATTAAAATATCTGTAAAGCAATAATAATCCATCGAAATAGAGCTTTAATTTATAACACTACAAAATTAATGTAAATGAAATACAAGAATAATCTGATATTTTACAATTTTTTGCAAGTATCGAGTTGCACTAATTTTTCGCAAATGAATTGAGATGCATTGTTTTCAAGCATGTAAACTTACAAGCTGCATAACTGCAAAGAGCTGCTTCTTGTAAACTTAAATGTTACATCCGTATTAACAACATTCAACATGCAATGCTAACATTACTAAATTTTAGTACTTTTAAAATACTTAGTCATTCCAGTGCAAAAGTTGAACAAAAATACATCAGTAAAACAATTATAATTACATTTATAATCTAAACAATAGCAATAAACATTTGGATTTTCTGTGAGCGGATAGTTGCCAGTGACTTGTATTCTAAGACCCAGCTAATGAGAATGCCTTTCACAATAATGCTTTTTTGTCTTCCGAATAATTCAGTATTCACATGGAGAATAGCACTACAAGCGGAGTATTCACTTTGCCTGCAGGCGTGCATACGTGTGACACCACGCTGTGCCATCCTAAGGTTAGCGGGTAATATAATTTATAATTGTGGACTGTCACCGTTGTCCAGAAGAATGAAATTAATGCCTTCCAAAGACCCCTGTACAGAAAGATGCTGGGTACGAAATGGCCAAAGGAAATCTCAAATCAAGACCTATATGATTTAACGAAGAAGAAAAAATGAAGCGTTGGCTTAGAATGGATTGGACATGTCATTAGATTACCAAAGGGCTCTCCACTTACTACAGTGTTACAGCAAGCACTAATACCTGGGAAGAAGCCAAGAGGGGGTCTGATCACGTATCTGGATGTTTTGAAGAAAAATTTATTAAATATTCCACTTACTTAAACAATGTAGAAACTTGGCACGTGGCAAGAGACCGGGGAGTTTAGCATCAAATTATGAGTGGGGCTGTGTTGCATAACGAAAGCACCTAAGATGATGGGTAAAAAAGTACAATGCGTTCGTCATACCTATGGCACCGCTATAACAATAACGCTACTTCTCCTTGCCATAATATTATTATTCACGGTTTACCTGCTCACCGTTGAAGCATTAGCGCCACACATGCGTTATCGATTTTTGTATTAAGTGAACACTCCGTATATAGCGTTCAGCTCCGTGGTATTCAAAATAATAAGTTTTCTTTTTTAAGTGCATGCAATGTCTTAGAACAATGCCGAGACACTGTGCAATAAACGCCCATTGCTTTTATAAATATACATCACATACAATAGGTAGTTATAGATAGCAATGTTAAAATTGGATTAAAATAATATAAAGCTTGCATTGCTTCAGTTGCATAAAAGATAACCAGCTACAGTTGCTCCACCTGGGCCCTTCTGTCTAAAGCCACATTCAGACCGGAGAGTTTTTTGTCATGAGCTTTCTGCCTGACAGCAAACTCATAAGTATGGCCTGCTTTGCAAGTTACTATTGACAAGAAATTGCACACTATCTGACAGTTGCTGTGAGTTAAATTGCTGTCTCTTGTGAACGCCTCTGCGAGTTGCTCTGGACACTTCTGGCAGCAAAAAGAAACCAAATTCTATTTAATTGTTGCTGGAATTTGTGACAGTTTTTTAGAACAGTATCCTACATTAATCTTGGTAACTTGCCGAGAGTAAATTTAATCTCTTTAGTCTGAATGCTGCTGCAAGATTTCCTGACAGCCAATTCATGCTAGCTGTCGGGAGAATAATTTCCAGCAGATTTGCTTGCAACTTTCTTGGAGAGAAAACTCTTCTCCAGTCTGTACATGCCATAACAGAAGAACTGTCAGTAAAGCCAGCAATGACACTCAAGAGCCACACTGGAATCTCGAAAACAATTCAGGTTCAAGAAATATAAAACCACAACCAATGACTAGGAAATGTTCAATTGTTGAACATGTGCAAGGAATTGAAGACAACTGATTCTATCGTATCAGTATCTTGGAGAAAGTTGCTAATTTGGTTCATTCTTTGGCAATGGTATTTTTTAGTGAAATTTGCAGTTCAATTCAAAAACATTGATCACTGTGTAGTGTAAGGCAAGATAGATCGTCTGACATACATAACCAACAGCTATGTAACTTAGTATATGGAAAAGTATGAAAAACAGCACCTAATTACAATCGCACTATGCAAAAATAATTGAAGGAACGCGCATAAGTGTACAAGCCAGGGGAGCTGCAGCCTCCCTGGATTCAGGCAAACACCAAATTTTTTGGATACAAGGCCAAATGATGAAAAAATATTTTTCATAAAAGGAAATCTCAAAAATTCTCCATGCCGCCAAATGAAGTGCCCGAAATCCAGGCGTTGTTTTGATCATGGGTGGGGCGAGGCAATTCCTGACTCGAAGCTGACCATGAATATGTCGGGCAAAAAAGTGGTTCAGCCACCCCCCCCCCCGAAAAAATTGGCCTGTACACCTATGCCGGAACATCACAACAAGTAGATACATGTAGAGTAATAGTTGATAATATATAAGTAGAACATTTTTATATGCACCCACATATATAAGGAACAGTGCACAAAATGCATCGCACATTAAAGAGCATCAAGACAATTGAAAAAAGTTATGGTTTGATCAAAACAGCTTGCATATCAAAGTTGTGTGGCAGATACACATGTGCACTAAAATAGAAAAATTTTATGTACGCGTGAAACACAGCAACAATGCACTCATAAACAGTTGAAAACTTCCGTATCATCCTATATGAAGATGCAACTTCCATAATCCACCACTGATTAGCACAGTTAATAACAGATATCGATTTTTTTTGTTTTGGTGGTGTTTGCTTGTAAATATAGCATTACTGATACTATATAGGTAATAATAAGTTTTAATACTACATACTAAATGATTCTTATATATCATCTGCCATGGTATTTTAATATCATGTAAAGTTTTCATTTATTGACAGCGTCACTATTAACTTCTTCCCTAATAACGAAACTCACCACTTCTTTGAAAAAAAGTTTCAGGATTAATCTATTGAAATTTAGTTTCGCACAGTTAAACTTACTTAAAGGGAAGCTAAATTATCTAAAGTTAAAAAACAATCTTTTCTCACCCAAAATTCTCCCATAAAAAACAGTGGCAACTGGTAAATTAAGATGGTAAGAAAATAATAATAATACACAGATCGCAAGCCGCATTTAGCCCTACCCAACTTGATGACGTAATATTCATTCTCACAAACTCCCTCCCTGAAAGTGCTTACAGCATGCAAACAAACTGAAAAACATGAAAAAATTTGTTACTAATAAGTTTGGTGCAGGTAAATTTAATCCTAGTAATTAGGTATGAGGAAATTTTGGTACCGGACTAGACATTGCTGTACTGCTGCTAGACAAATTTTAATTGCAGGAATCTCCTATGGCTGGAGAAAATAATAATAATACGATACACACTTGACCTTAACTCTTGCAATATATTTCAGTGCATTTTCTGCCTGTATTTGTGAGCTGCTTTTGTTGCGCAACTCAGGTGAAACAGAAGGGAAGACATAAAGAGAGCTAACTGGCCGACGCTAGGTAGACCCCACTGGTTGATTGGCATTTTGTAATCTGTGTGTTGATTAGAGTAGAATGAGGTCAATAGCTGAGTAGTCATGGTGCATCAGTTTTCTGACTTAATTTTCTTGAGGTCAACTAAAGGAAAGCCAAAAGGGTGTAAACAATTGAGGTCTAAAACTCAAAATGATCACAGCATTAGAAATCCATTCTTTCTTATATATTTTTTTAGTTTTAGAAGACAGTTCTCGCAATGCAAGTTCAAAGTATAATATTCTTATCTATAGTTACAAACACAAACTCAATGTACCCAATGTGATTTCTTGAGAAATGTGTAGTGTTCCAACTGTCAAACACACGTATACGGTTGTCGTAATTCAAAGGAGAATGGTTGGGCAGGTTGCGGTAGATATAAGCAAAGGTGTTGCAAAGCAAATTTTTCATTTCAGGAAATAGATGTCAATGCAAACACATGTAAACTCTTTCCAGAAACAAGTGGTCAAAAGTGCAATCCAAAAATATTCCTACTTTACAGCATATATCATATCATATGCTCTCACAGAAAATCCATCTTTTTAAGTTTTCTACTCGGACTTCTTGCGCTTTGGGCTGTCCGGAATCTGCTGACGTATCGGTGTCAAGCCAAGGAACATGATGTGTCTCTCGTATTGTTTAGAAACTCTGAATAAATTGTCCGTGCCATGCAAACGATCTAACAGACCGAGAACTCCATAATTTTGGTTGAATCTAAAAATAGATGTAGACTCAAGTTATACATAAAAAGTATATTCGATTTTTCAAACTGCATCTATTAGCTAATTAAGTGTTACAGAATATGTATGTATGGATCCTAACTGGTTAATTTTTTTTAACCAGCTAACTGATCTTTATCACGGAGGACACAAAAATTCTTCTAACACGCTCTGTCGCTGTCAGGACTACCTTGGGTAGAATCCAATCAGTCATTGGTTAGGGTTAGTCTTACTGTAGAGATTTTTCATTTCTATGTAGGAAAATGTTACCCTTAGTTCAACATCACTTGGCATCCTTACAAACAGAGACTTTTCACTTTCTATGTCTAAAATTTTCACTCTTATTTGAACATATTCCTCTAAAGTTTCACTTGATACGTTTGTGTTGTAAATTTCTTGTTTATTTGGTTCTCTAATGATCTAGTCGGCAAAATACAGAAGGCCTCGAATGTCGCCTAGACCTGATTAATCGGTTAATGGTTAACTGACAAAAAATGAACCAGTTACCCAGTTAAGTGAATCCTTAACCTGCCCTGTAATCATTGTACTAAAATACAAATGCAAAATAAACGAAAAACATGGCGATACTAAAACTTGTCAGACTTTTCTGTCTGTTGTAACATGAAATGTCTAGTTGTCACATAACTGCAAGTACTTCCCTTCTTCAGTTCCCCAATCAACCGAGAAAGCAAAATAGACAAAATTTTAGATAAACAGACAACAGACATTAGTCTTTAGAAATTTATTCATTTAAAAAAAAGCAATAAAGAATTTTTATTTAGTCATTAACTGAGTAACTCAGGGTGCAGCAATAAAACTTAAGCGTAATTTTTAATGCCAGCTGTGCTGCCAGAACTGACAGGTTTTTAAGTAATTTGGTAATAAGCCTTTCGTTGTGTGCACGAGCAGTTACTGTAGGTCATAGGTTAAGTGTACCACAGCAACGCATCTTTAACTACAACCATCATGTGATGTGTGGGTAAAGCAAAGCTGTCTGCCACATCAGTTCAGCACCTTCAGTTCTTTTAGGTGGACTTTATTTAACTATGCATTAATCTGTGCACAAAGTGGTTTACTAGCAGGATCTTGCTTGCGAACTAGAAAGAATGAACCAGGTAATGTTCTAGGGAGCTGTGAGAACTGTTACTATGAGAATAACATGGGCTGTGAGGCACTGTCAAGTGTACACAAATGCATTGTCTGGTACACTTAACCTTTTGGCTTTTTACAATCATCATTATCGCTGGAACTGTGAAAAGGTTTATTAAGGTTTACAATAACATTAATTATTACTTTTGGAGTTTCACTCATTATAACTAATATTCTTTGAAATACACATAAATGTTGCCAGTTACAAGATGGTGTTTGAAAAGTCCTCTACTTCTTATCGCTGTGTTTTATGCATTGCCTGCCAAAATTGGCCAAGCAATGCATCAAATTCAGTGTAGCACAACAAATAGGCACGGAGTCTTAACATCTGTGCCAGTGAAAGCAGTCTATAAGATGATGGATTTTCCATTTAGCACTAATAGTTGTCTCATTGTAGAGGCTTGATAACGGCCTAGATACCAGTCCTTCCTCAACCATGCAGTAGGCAGTGTGCTGATTCTGACTGTGTAGAAATATACTCTTGTTTAACTTCACACATCATCCCACAATATTATGATACTCTCCTTTGGAACGGCTCAGAACAGCTAATACATTTGTTTATACAAGTTGTAGTCGACTTGTGATCACAATCAGGTTTAGCTGATTGGTCGTAAAATGAACTGGACGCAAGTCGGACCGGCATGTTAAAGCCATGTAAGATGTTGTGTGTATGTGTGTGTGTGTATAAAACTTGCTGAACTTTTGTATATATCAGCAATAAAAGCTATATTAGGTGTCAGGCACAGTACAGCTAACGATTTGTGCCTTTTTAAGCTTGGCTATCCAGCATTGTCTGCTAAAATAAAGTCAATGCAAGTTACATACACATGCGTAATGGTATGCTTGATGATCCGTTTAATTTTGTTTGGCAGTTAGTGCAGGCAGTCAATACTCGAGAGGCTTGTTATATTAATTGTGTGATGAATGACGATCGTATAATTGAGAGATATTGCAGATAGAAAAGCATGTGTTATGGCATCAGACCGATCAAAGTTTGTGGTGTACAAATCACTTAATCCTAATTGAAGTGTATTAGATTATTATGTTAATGTTTCATTAGATGTAAAAGAATTCGATAGAATACATGTGACTAGCTTCGTCTCTCAGCTCACAAGTTTCGTGTAAAAACTGGTTGTCTAGGATACCACATGAATTAAGATTATGTTACTGCGGTTTAGTGCAAGCAGACATTTGCGAATGTATAACTACCGGAAATGTATGACAAGATTATCTTGGATTAGATTTTAGTTTAGATGTTTATCAAGTTTATTTACAAGCAACCTGAAGCTTACAGCAAAGACTGTTAGATATTGCTTTGCTTTGTTGCAAAATTGATAAACACAAAGCTAGTTTCTGTTTGCTATTTGTGTAGGTAGAGTTTGTTGTTGCATAGCTAACTGTATCTGCTTAATGTACTGTGTTGACTGTAAAATTGTTCCGCTCATAATTCATTGTTACAGTCAATACATTGCTACTGCTAGTGCTACTACTGCTACTACTACTACTATTAATACTACTACTACTACTACTATATGCACTAGTACTATATGGCAGCACCTACGGATGAATTTATCAGAACACATGGCGATTTAAAATTGGTTTCTGTCTGTAAAAAAAAAGAATGAAATATGAGTTATAATTAGTTTTGTACAATCAACTAATCAAGTTGTGGTCGGGTCGTAAAGTTGTAAGTTGCACAAGTCGTAAGTCCACGACTACCTGTACTTAAGTATTATAATGGAGTAAAAACGTCGTCACTTACTTGAGATGGTGAAAGTCATGTGCTTCCGGCGACGGCAGAAACGGAAAGTGATATCCGCTGTGCGAGATGGTCGTAGACACCAAAGCCAATGCATACCAGAGCCATGTCGTAGACAAGTGGGAGCCCATCAAGACCGGGCCCAGGCCTGGAGGAGCCATATTTGAAAACAAGTGCTCAAAAGGATGGGCGTACAAAGCAACGATCCCGATGGGTGCGGTCCATTCATGATGAATTTTGTGGATGTGTTTGTAGATACGAGGGTGATGTACAAGTCTACAATGAGAAACGACTTTGACGAGAGATAATAGATAGTTAGTTAGTGACATAATAAAAGTTACATGTATATTACATTAATTACATAAAATTACATACGCAAATGGAGTAACTGATCTTTACGGTCCATATTAAATAACAGCATTAAATAACTGCATTATAACACGGGTATCATTAAGCACACAGAAGAAGAAGAAAATATGAAAAAAAATACTAAATTATGTAGCAGTTAAATATCTAACACATTTAAAATTTCAAAGCACAATTTAAATGCATTAAACCTGTTTTGCTGTGAAAAGAAATTGCTTAAATTTATTGTAATCTGCATTAGGATATTGTCTCCTAATATGTTCTGTTAATCGACACACAGCTATCGCATGATGCCCTGTTTGAATTTACCCACATTGGCACAACCTAGTCTCGCATTGTTCACCATACCATCTTCCCGTTTCCACCTCGAGTCTGTAAGATTGCAATATTAAGCGGTACTCAGTGTGCTGAAACTAAACTATCGATTGTCTAGATTCTAGACAGATATGCAAGATGGCGCAAAGCAAAGATCACTCTACTAACTGGGAAAGCCAAAGTATTTTCAATAAAAAAAGTGATGAATATTGTTCAACACACAAACTTCAAACAATCATTTAGAAAGGAAAACAAAACCAGTAAATCACTCACTGGCTTAAATTTTAACTAACTAATGGTATGGCTAGCATTTAGTCTATCATTTCTGGGACTAAGGTATATTACCTATAGAATAAATTTCTGCATAAAACTGCCGATAAGTTCTTTTTATAAATCTCTGCTATGAATATGGTTCATTCGCTTGCGACGTCTGCCGATAACCGAGTGTCTTGCATATGTGTACTCACGATCAATAACTTAGTTCTCTTATCTAGTTGTTCATTTTGCCCTTAGTGATGCAGCGCATGCTATAAGCACATTGTTTTAGAAATCAACCTCGTTATATACAGTTGAAGTACGATCAAATAAGGGCGGCCAAATAGACTTGTAATAAGCAAAAATTCGTAAAATTGGAGCTTGCCCTAAGCAAAGTTTAAATATATCATTTAACCCTAAGATTTGGTGGGACTTTCGAAATTTGCTCGTAATAACCAGAGACACATTATAACAAGCCTCATTATAACTGCATTATACTGCAGTTAAATAAATGACGAAAGTTCGTTCTTTTTTGTAAGTTCACATTACCGGCGTGCATGCAATAAACCATGCTTGCTATAATGGTGTTACGCTGCAACACAAACAATGGCGTAGTCATGTCCTTTTTGCTTTGTGTATGGCACAGCTACAACATTGATAAGCCTAACTAATAGGGACCAATGAGAGTTTGCAATACTGATAATTTATAAGCCAGTGTTGAAATACTCTAACATGGCTTTGTGACTCGGAGACTCTCATGATGCATAGGTCTTTGCTAATTGGCTAAAGATTCACTGTTTTTAATTAGAATCAGTGATGAAGCAAGTGCTTGTGGGCAGCAAAATAACTTCTGGCACCCTATCCTTTTAGTATTTTGATCATTTGTTTCGGGGGAAAAGCCAAAAAGTGTGTTTGTTTTTTGTGTCACTGAGGCAGACTTTCCCTTTTCGATGTGATGGGATAAAGATAAACGGATTTTTTGCAAGAATCATCCTGAGCTTGACTTGCTGTACTACAGCAGAATACCTCTTTTCTATGCATTGGTATAAGAAAGTTGCATGTAACATGACAGTCCTTAAACATTCAGCTTCAGCATTAAAACATGCAAAGATTATGAAAGATACAGAACACTACAGGTATTCAAAATAATACAATCGGCATTTACAGAAATGCCACTGTTTCTCCCAAAATTATCGATCTGCTAGGCCACACGACACCCTACACACGCCGTTAAGTAACAACATTAGCCTTTTACCTTGGCTGTATGTTGTAATTAAGTCAAGTATGATGATCTCTGACTAAATAATTTCGTTGGAGTTTGAAAACTTTTCAATTGTTTTGTTAATGTCAGATTAGTACTTAGTAATTAACAGTCACTGAACTCTAGAATTTTGTGCCCTCTCACCCTTGCACCCGCAGATGATTGCCCTCTGTTGCCCCCCACCTTGCTACTCCTCTGTTAGAATCCCTTATGAATATAATTTTAGTTAAAGGCGATCTACACAATAGTTTTTTGCTAAATAAAGTGGAGCTCATGCCACTCCAAACTGTTGCAGTTACCTGTGAGAATAGTAGAATCCCAGCTCCTCGAAAAGGATAAAGATGAGAAGCTCAAATACCACCCACTGGAAAGTGGGCAACTCCCGTCCATAGTCACACCCCCTTACTAGCATGATGAAGTACATAAACAGCAACATTGGAATAGCAACAACAGTCTGGTTGAACAGTACCCTGAGAACGGCTGATGCTAGTGCTTTTTTATCAAGCTAGAATAGAAGCAAAAAGGTTTTTTATAATACATACAAATCATATAAATGACATATTATTTTATTAATATTACATTAAGTTTACATTATATACAAATATCGTTAGATAATTCAATTATTCCGCACTTCTTAGAATTAACATTGCTCAAAAGCTCAATGGTAGGGCTAACATAAATCACATGCTTGTGGTGGGCCAGAACTTCGCGCATTTTGAAAGCTAATCTCTCAGGCAATAGACTCTGTGTCTTAAGTATTCGGTTGCACATATCTATACTACATATATTCTTCCAGAACATGGTAAACTCCCAATATCATTACAGCATAAAATCACTAGGAGTGAGTGAACTCTGCTGCTCACCCATCTAATAAGTGGCCAATCTCAACACTGCTTAGTTTCGATTGGCAAGACACACTATTAACACCCGCTATTCACCCTGGACAATTCGAACAGTTTAATATAATGACATCATATATGTCCATAAAAGGTGAATAAATTTTTCCGAAACAATTTATTTCTAAATGGTAGTGACAGTACATGTTTGCAGGTTATTCAGTAGTGTTGATATAGGTAGCAGTCTGATTATACAGATAAGGAAAATTTCCTACTAACACACTACAAACAATTAGTAGACATGAATAAACTAAGTTGGCATCAAGCATATTGGTCTATTACTCCGCCTCTGTTGCAACGCAACACATTCACGGGAAATCGGGGACATCTGCTTGAGGACATCAAACAATAACTCTCTTTAGAAAACAACATGACAACTATAATCAACAGATAAAATGATTTTACTTTTTCATACACAAAATTTGCAAGGCAGCAATTATTTTTACACGAAATTAAAACTTCAAGTAGCCAGAAAATTTAAACCATTCTTTACCATGCCAGCAGAATGTAGCGGCAAGGTTTCAAAGAACTACAAAATGCATTGACATGCGTGCCTAGTCGGGTCGTTATTACAAAGGAACTAAGACAGTAAGTTCAGCTTTAAGACAAATGGGGAACAAAAAATATTTACAAAAGCCTCTTTTGCCTTTGAATATATGAACATAGCACACCTTCGACATTTAACTAGTCATGTGGTCGTTTGCAAGCTTTATCCCCTTTTTGTATTTTTCCAACTGTATGTTAGGCTACGGAAATGGAACAAGTTCGTTTGTTTCACAACCCTTATATCGACTGCCTGAGTTACACAAGCCTCAATGGCATCTTGTAACAATGATTACAACCGGAAAAATAGCGTAAAGTTAATTAACACTACGCCGATATACAATACAAATTTTGACCACATTTAAATTAATTTGGACCACGAAAATCTTGAGGTTTTTCAAAAAACTATCCAGAAAAGAAAACATCTTGAAAATGTCTGAAAACATTTTGTCTAAATATGGAGTTTCCACGAGTGCGCTTGCTTATCATAATTACAACAGTTGTCACGGATTCCGGTGGATGAGTTCAACTTTGCCGCTAGGCCTCAACTATTGCTGACTAGCTTATTCCCATTGCTGCAGACCAGGCAAACCTACTTAGAGGTGCTCGGGCTTTAATTTTTACTTGCATCATTTATACCTGCTAACTCGGGCTTTAATCTGAAGTTATAAATATCAACTCAACTCTGTACAAGTGGGCCTTTTGACGTTTGCGAATGTTAGAGCAGCCGTCATGTGGTCGGCCTAACCTCGCTAAATTAATTTGTCCCTTTTAAGTTAATCAAATAGATGTTTTTATCCAACTTGTAAAGTCATGAACTACTAAGCTGCGTATTTTATTGATGGAAAACAGTGTAATCAGCAACTCATAGATGTAAGTGTTGTACATTTCTCCCTATAAAAAGCTAAAGTAAACTATATATTTCCACAGATTCACTAAACCAGGTCGGTGTCTCTCTAGCAAACTAATGAAAAGTTGAATATTTTTCATAACAGTATAACATAGACAGGCAATAGACAGCTGCAGCTTCTGTCCTCCTGAAAGAACAGCGACAAGAAGGTTCTGTGAGGGTGTAAAAATCAAGCACGCTGATTGGGCAGAGAACGAGAATGATTGACATTTTGCTTGACATCAATTATATGCTACCAGAAACAAATATCACTAAGGAAAAGAACAAGAGTTTCTTACCGGCACGTTTTTATCATCTTGGATCTTGTACCTTAGCAAAGCTGCCGGTTTACCAGTGATGTCAAGAAAGATCAAGAACAGATTAAAGAGCCAGAAAATGCTTGTTGTCCATACAAAGGTTCCTAAATAGAAACAAACGAGTAATAAAAACAGATGAGTAATAACATACATGCATGTCGAGTAAGGGTACTGACACAAGAACAACGTCTGTTGATCAAGCAAAGTAGAAAGCACTGAAGTTGCAAGTTTGTCATCGTTCAACATTACACTGCTATCAGTTCTAATTTTGGTCATCATAACGATTCATACACCAGTATTTATCTCTGGGCACAAATGCCCACTGCTGTCAAGAACTATCCAACGTAGTAGTTTAAAAAATATATTTTTTATTATCTTTTATCTCAGTATTCTACTTAAATAACCAAATACCTAATTTTACTGTACAGCATTAGTACCATCTGTTCAAGCTTACTTGTGCTTTGCATGTGTTTTAAAGCCATAATTACTCATTTTCTCACATGTTGTTTTTTGACATCTTCACTAATTTTTAGATTGGCTCTGCACTGATGCTTGCCACAACCACAGTGTGAGGCACGGAAGCTTACGCTCCTTATCATTCAGCGCTTGGTTTGTACTTACCCTTCGTCAACGTAATATTGTTATTGATATCATGAAATATATGTATATAGTTTGAAGCATATTTGTACAAATCAGCCAAATATAAATCTAAATCTAAATGTGGACAGTGGCGGCTCAGTTACAGGTTCAGTGAAACTGCAGCACACCGTATTTTCACTCAATATTATCGATAATATTCAATATAATGTATTTTTCTTTGTTCTTTCTTTATACTTGTACGGAACCAGAGCACGTGAGGGTGGTACTGTTTGCTTCAGAGCCCAGCACAGTGCGCTCCAGCATGTACGCATGGCATGTCTGAGCACAGGTAGAGAAAGTACTGTCACTCACACAGTTTGTTGTCAGTTGTCACGACAATTTAGGCTATTAGCAAACAAAGAATATTTTTTTGTTTAGGATTTTATCAAGTTTATGTATAAACTTTCATATGTTTGTTTGTTTAAAATTACATATGTTTGTTTTGTTTTAACCAATATTAAAACAATAGCTACAAATTTTCCGAAGCAGCACCCCCACTAATCTTAGTTACAAACCTCCACTGAATGTGGACATAGCAAATGTGTGGCACTTTTCGAACAAACTGTCAAAAAAACTTGCAGAATGGCTTACTGGTTGCAAGCACAAAGATGCTGAGGCCATGTGATGCTCCAACAGCAAATAAATCTTTCAATTCTGCCTCAATAAACCAAAAAAAAAGAATTATGAAATTCGCCAGCAATTTTAGTGGGGAGTTAAATCAACCATAGACGAATGCATGTACGTCGAGTTAACACCAGCTTTCTCAATTCTGGCGGAAGTACATGTTAATTCCACCTTCCGTAACTATAGCAACAGCAATTATGTAAAATAACAATTGTAAGATCGACAAATATCACAAAATTGAAAAATTCATGTGAGATGTGAAAATGACGTACAAATATATATATAATATACGCAAAAAGGAATATTTATCAGGTTATGAGGGTTTGTAACCTTCAACGCTCTTTGCTGTTACATAGATAAGAGTTTACGTCAATATTGTTATAAAATGCAAGTCAACAGTTCAAGGTTAACAAACCCCATCTAGCTATCTAAAATAACCAGGTGCAGATCTCAAGCCAGGATTGTATATTCAGACCAATAATGGTGACATCGTACTAGAACTTGCTTATACAAATATATGGCACCATTTGAACCTACACCAGTAGCGGTGATGTAGGGCAAGATTAGAACTTACCACCTCATGTAGTACCAAAATTGTAAAACAAAGAACTGAGCTTATGAAATTGCTCATAAGTTTTTTGGAAAAAATGTGCCCTACTCTGGGTGCAAAGTATCTCAAGACAAGTAAAGGTAAAATAAATTATAAAGAATTTCAAAAGAAGTTAAAAATTGCTGGGTCATAGTGACCCTAAACCACAACAACAAATGTTAAGTCCAGACATCTGCCCTTTATAAAACAAGTAACAATTTCATACTAAAAAAATAGTAACTTAATGGTTCGAGTGCCTAGTAGAAGTAAAACAGGTTATAAAGAATTTCAAAAGAAGTTAAAAATTGCTGGGTAACCGCGACCCTAAACCATAATAACAAATGTTATCAACTCCAGACATCTGATTTGCATAAAGCAATTATTAATTCATAACGAAACAAATAGCAACTTTATGGCTCGACTGTCCATGCAAACTAAGAACTTACCCCAGACATAAAGATTATAGCGATCTTCCTGGAATAAGTCCAGGACTTTTCCCCACTGGGCTTGCCAGAAATCCCCCGAAGCTCCCCAAACATTCTGTAGGTGCCTGTAAATTTAGAACATGGTCATAAAGTGAAGCTTTAAAAAAGCATTTTTACATATTATATTTTTACATGCTCCCATGAGCGTTTTTACATGTATATATTTGCCAAAACGAAAATTGAAAGTGACATACAGAATAAAACACGATGGCATATGAAAATTTAAATTCACTAAATTTTTCAAACTTTCAGTACATGTATGATTTTAAGCTAACCTGTCATGACATCACAAAGCAGGGGGAGTGGGGAGTGGACTATATTATGCTGAACTGGTACACCACTTATTTTTTGCACAGTGATTTCCCAAAATCAAAGCACTATTGCCCATCTAGTATGGCTAACAGAATGCAAAAATGAAAAACTAAAAAATTATAGAGCTCTTCAAAATGTTAACAATTTCTAAAAGTTGCCATAGTAAATAAGTGCAGCACTTGACGCAACAATTCACCTCTAATTAACCTTTTTGGACGAGAGGGGTGGGAAGAGTCAAATGCTTGGATAACTGTAAGAAAACACCTAAAGAGGCAAGATTTCTAACAAATGAATGAAGTCATCCCTTTATCTGTTCTTAGAACTTAGAAGTTAATTCAAATAGAAGTAGTTTTATCACAATACGAGACTAATTTAACCAGTAGATCTTTACTCAGTTGAAAAAACCCTTCAATATACAAAACGCTCTCACTTTTATTACCTACTTTGTGTGACGCATAAAATTAATGAAAAATATAAATATCTACCGTATTACTTTATTCATTACCTTACTTGCCAACATAAGCACCTTTGGTAACAAGCAAAACAATGTCAATAAACTTAATGTTATTCAGTAAGAATATCTTGTGTGTCAACAACTACAGCACACCAAAAGCAGCAGAAACCAAACAAAACTGTCCAAATTAGCTCCTTTAGGGCCTTTTAAGCATTTGTTGCATTTTGCATGGGTTCCTGAAAAACTGCTTCCACTAAGCAGCGGTTACATTATATTTGGTCATTTTTGTAGGTTTCTACTCCTCACACAATGGATTTTCATTAAAAATTATACATGAAATCCATTTGCTTACCTTAGACAAATTAAAAATCTATTTTTGATGAAAAAATTGAAAAAAGCTTTCAGTAACAGTAGTGTTTGCACTACAACATACAGTATCACTTGTGTGAAATCGGCTAGTGCAGAAAATTTTAACTATCCTAACACAACACTCTGATACACTTTGGCCTCAAGTCCACTCTATTTTTAAGAAAAAAAACTTGTTAAAAGATGAAACTATCTTAATTTTGCCTTGACTGATCTTGGTTGGCTTTTCCTTTAACTCTGTACAACACGCTTGGGTTGTAGCAAGAAGACGATAAATAAATTAGTTGTACAATCACGCAAGGGCGTGATAAATGAAAGGGCCTTGCCTATTCGTAAATGAAATATTCACTTACCAAGTTATAGAGTTTCTGGCGGCAGCAAAGACAATCAGTGCAGTTCCCACTATAAAAACGCTCTTTTTTAGAGTATCGATGAATCGCACGGTTTTGCTCTGCGACGGTGGATCGTCATCGACAAATTCCATTTCTGGCGTTCCTGGTCGCGACAACCGTAGACACGGAGCATCATCACATTTTGCAGCAGCCATGTCGCGTTCTCTCTGCACGAGTTCAGCCGGCCTACAGTCAATTTTTATGAAGCGACCAAAAACTGTAAACAAACAAGAAACACTGGATAATTTTGCAAACAATGCAGTAAACAAAGGACATCAGTTCCAAATACAACAGTACAGAATGACACAGAAAGCTTAAAAATTGTCAACAATTTGATGTGGCAACTTTCTCACTTTTCACTGAAAAACTCAACTGAAAAAACGGCAACGTTACAACAGTCAATGAAATTTGGCAAAATTTTCCAAGTACATTTCTATTAACTATACAAATTTAAAGATTTTTTCCCATGGAACTTATAGTGTGGGAACTAGCCACAAGGCTTATTAACTCATTAACAGACAGCCTAAATAAAATTTAGTTCTCTGTAAAATATCCTACAGTTTGCTAAAATGTCCATAGTGCTTCGTGAAAATCACAGTCTACAACTCTAAGAAGTCACGCTCTCTGAAGTACATACAAGAGCAGAATGATAGTCCTAATCAGGCAAACAAGCCAAAAATGATAAGATTATAGACTCACTAAATAAACTGAGCGAACACAGCGCAACCGCAGTGCGTCTGAACTGCAGGAGGACATGATCATTCTAGAATATTTACAAAAGGTTTGAACACTTACACTTTAAAACATCAGCTGATAACTGTTGAAAAGATTAAACTTATAATTACATGGTCTTGGGACTGCTAAATTACAAGCAGATAGGACCTAGCTAATAAAAGACAAAAACCGAAAGAACGCTGTTTTCAAAATACAAAAACTTTCGTCACTTATACACATTTTGTGTGGTATTATTCCTGAAGCAAAGCAATCAAAATCTCAAACTTAATACAAATTTACAAATTGCGACACTGTTCTACACAAAAAATTTTATTTGGGTAATGATGAGATCTCACTAATTCAAAAACTCATCTGACCCAATCTTTGACATTACGTCTTTTGCTACACTATCAGAGAGAATGCTAGGCCATATAGTAAAGCATCTTTATACAATTAACTAGCACTGCTCAAACATTATATAAGTAAAAGTTCTGTTTTCTTTTTGTTCTAAAGAATAATCGTTCCCCTGATAAATACGTTCAAAACAAAGCAAATACATGTCTCTTATGTCAGTGAACCTGTAATGTTCACACCTATAAGTCTCAGACATGCTAAGTTATCAAGTGCAAAAGCCAAATGCCTCAATGTAATAGTTCATAAACAAACAAACATCAATGCAAGCATAGCAAGATTTGAGCAAGTCATCACAAAATAATATTCCAGACAGCAATGTAGTGATACACTGACTGGTTTACATTTAATAGTGTAATTCAGAATTTAATGCACCAGGCTGGCTGCAAATTCAGCTGAACAGGTGTGTGCTCCCTTACCATACGGAAGGTCATGGGTTCAATTCCAAGACAGAGTTGGATTAAATATTTGAATATGGTACCGCTGGTTTTCCAACTAGATTTATTAAAGTGTAATGTAGCTAATGATAACCGTTGTAATTGTATATTTCATCAATGATGTCTGTGTGATTGTGCTAATTATTGATTAAAACCTTGACTTAAACCAGAGAATTCTCCTCAATTCAACTTTATTAAGTAGTCTACGTTTTAACTCAAAAAATGATTTTTTAAATTTATTTCTATACTTATAAATTAACACATTAGTTGCATTGGATTAGTTTATTTCAGCACTGCTTTCAACATCAGGTAGCAAAACAGCTGTGAAGCAACAGCGAATAACAAACCACTCATTAAACTTTCCCTACTGAGTCACTTACTCATTTCACACTAAACAAATGTTTGCACTTAGTTGAGTGCTCAGATTTTGAAAGGTAGGGCTAGCTAAGCAGGAAGTTATAAATTACTAATACCCATTCAGCAACTTGCTTATAAAATTTAAACACATTTCCTTGGCAACAGTTAAAGATATGAACATCATAATCATAATTACCAACAAAACTCAGTTTTCTAAGAAACGGAATAGGGCAGTGAAAAAAACAGTTATGAGAAAAATGTGTGCAAGATAATGGAATGGAAACTTAATATGACCAAAGCAAAAGCAAATTGTGTGCTTGCAATCAAAACTGTCCATAGGTCGGCATCGTTAAAACTACATTATTATGCTTCAAAGTAGAATATACCAAAAGTTTGGTCAAATGTCAATTTTTTGTTTTTGATACAAACAAACACTAAATATATTGGACTTTCATATTCTAACATCAACTTATCAAGAAAATGTTCAAAAAATACTAAAAATCTAATTTTATAACCCTGCACACATTTTTTGTGCAAGAAACTAATAATGCCATTGCAAAAAAACGTATTTTCAAACTCGGAGAGTAGCTCGTAGCAGCAGTCATTTTGCTTCGATTTTTTTCTGTTGCCAAGCCCAGATCTTTGTCAGGAAGAGCCATCTACTGGATTTAAACATAACTTCAATCTGCTCTTGCAAAGTCCATAACAACCAACATTTGTGCGGTTGCTAAGGGTTTTGTAAAAATACGTCAAAAAACAATGGCTAACTTTAAGCAATTTTCTCAAGATTATGTTTTTCAGTGTGTAGCATGCATCTTATCTTCAATGTGGATTGTTTCAGCTTACAAATAACATACAGCGATCAACTTGGTATCAAAATGATCCTCATGAAATGGAGATTGAGTATATGACTAGAAAAGCTTAACTGCCGACTTATGGACGATTTTGTTATGCAAGCACACAATTAATAAACAGATACAACTTGCCCCCCCCCCCCCCGTGATAATGCAGATGATATAACCGAGCATGCCATCTCGTGCCATGCATAAAAGCACAGAGTTTGGAATAACAAAATTACCATGGGAGTAGCTGAGGAGTGGAAAATGCATGTGGACTAACAGATGTAGTACGTTTTCTGGTAAAGAAACACAAATTTTTACTGATTTATTAGGATAAAGTTTTGATATTTTTTTTATTGTTGACAAAAATGCCTAAACTGTTCCACATTCAAATACTAATCAAATTTACAACATAATTATTACTTAGGGTAACATTTCTTTCATTCCTGCATATGCTGCAATTTGTCCCTACTTATTGCATCATGCTCAAAAACTTGGCAGCAGCAGAACGTTCAGGTGTAACTATTGTCTGTGCATATGCAGTAATTGTAATTGTGGCGATTTCGTTCTATAAAAAGGTTGCTGCTATGAAGGCAGAATATATTAATTTTTGCAGCAGCACAGCTAGCCTTCCAAGCCACACCAATCTGCAGTATTAAAATGTCACTACATAATGTATTTCAAGGTCCTCTGACACTATTTTTTGGGGTTATTTCCTGTGCGGTGCTAAATTTGAAGTGTTTCAATGCTAACTAAACCGAAATGTGCAAGTTTATAAAAAAATAAAGCCGCTTTTTTGTATCTGGCTAGTCAGTAGTGAATTTTGACAGCAAGTGTCTACGAGGGTGTCAGTGGACCTTTAAAAGTGTTATCTTGCGGCTCATTGGTTTGTGGTTTGCTTCATATTATCCTATTATAGTTACCCCTATAACTGGCGTTGTCACCTAGTCACCAGCCAGTACAAGTCATGTGTTAATGTCTTAAAAAATTTACAGTTTATTTACTTTCTGACGTTCAAAAATACTTCTTTCAGTAGTTAAGCAACAAAAGACATAAGAGTTCTTAGATGGGTAAGATATTTCGCAGAATCATTGTTTTCAAATTGTTCTAGCAAAATGATAGAAACAGCGAGTGCGCCAAACAAAATCACGTGGATTGAAGTGATTTAAGCTGCAGCTGTGGAGTGAATTGTAGATACCTGAATACCCGACAATCAGTGCAGTGAGCAGTCAGACTTGTCACAGGCACTGCTAGCAGCCAAAGTGGTTGAAAATTGTGTTTAATTTGCATTAGGCTCGTTGTATAATTTGCTGCATATAAACTTGTGAAATGGTAAAAGTGAACCATAAAATACACAAGCAACTTTTAAACCTAAAGTATTGATGGTATGTTTGGCTTTTCTGTTGGCTTACGATGCAAACTACAACTCACACATGTTACAAAGTAATAAATAAAAATCAAACAGTTTGTCAAGTTGTTTTAGCATTTAGGATTCCTAAAACTGCTGACCGATAAAAAATCAGTTGTAAAAATTCAATAAAATTAACATTTTAGAAGTCCAACTTTTCAAATCTTTATGGGGGCCTGCGGCACTACCTTTCTGGCAATTACCTCGATCTTAGATGCTTCTTAAATTGTCTCACGGTTAGGTCTATTACTGGGGCACCTACTTTTAGTCTTTGGGACATTTGTAAGATTTTCTGCCTTTGGCTGAGGGGGGAGCAAATTGGAGCGCTGCTCCCATTAATAAAAAGACGCTAAAGTTTAGTTCCAGTTGTTACTTTACTGGTGCACGTCCATAAATGCTGTATCAGTGGTTTGCCACGAAAAAGATGTCCAATAAAAATACTGAAATCAGTGATTATAGTTTTGTTTGGAATGTACCGAAAAAAACTTCAAATAGATCTAGTCATTCTACTGTTATAGTAATTCTAGATAAAACGTGATAACAACAGGATACAATAATGTTCGGTTGTGTAGGCAGAACATATAGCCAAAAAGAAGTCGATTGGTATAATAGCATACAAGAAGAATTTGTAAGATGGCTCTGGAAAGTAAAAGGATGCCGTGGCACTGTTAATAGATGTGAAGCTGCATTTTAATCTTTTGAAAAATGAGAAGCAAAGGCTCGCCTAAAATTATTTAAAAGAAGCATATTTATGACTGAGGATCGGATGTTGAAAAAAGTGATAACATGGTAGTAATACACAGATTTTGATCAAAATGGCTGCAAAGAATCAGCCATTTGGGAGATAAATTTGGGCTCTCAGTGTTTGGCAATATTATGGCATTGGGGGAACTAAATGAAATAGGTCTGAATAAAATTTATGATAAACAATTGAGGGGAAAAAGCATGGGACGCGCATATAGAAAAAGTTATAGCCGAAATGGGATCAACAATGTGGAATGAAAAATTAAGTAAATGTTCTACAGTAGAAAGATATAGTGATTGCAAAAGCAAGCAGTATATAGTTTGAAGCCTGGATGAATGACACGTGGGGTGGAGGATTCTTGTCAAAGCCAGGGTAGGTGTATTAGAAGTGTTGGGAAATCATCTGTATGTTCGGAAAGTAGATTACTGCATAGAAAAAAAGACTCTGTAAATATGGTAAAGATACTGAAACTGCAAAGCACATAATATTAAGTTGTGAATTTTACACATAGATAAGAAACAAAGTCTCTGGGCAAGGAGTAACTGATGAAGAACGCTTGAGACGGCTGTGATTTGGAAAGGTAACCGGATTGTCAATGACGGTGTAGGTCCCCTGAAGAAAAATTTGCAATAACTACAACAAACTTGTATGACATGTGGTAGAATAATTGCTCAAACACAAAGGCACATGGGCCTATTGGGGTCACATGTTATCACATTGCCATGACATCCTGCTAGTATACAAATGCATTAGCGTCAGAAACTCTGATAGTGCCTTCACACAGGGACATTAATTATAATGCCCTGGATTGTTACATTATGATGTGCTCTCTCTTTGGTTTTGCTATAAACTTTGCATTTAGCATCTTCCTAAATCAGGCCCACAGCGGATCCGTAAAATTATGATTCTAGTACCGAGTTTCTAAGCTTATAGTTCCCTGCGCCGTTAGCTTCAATTTGCTATAATTATTATACAATTGTTAGCGACATTCCCTTTAGATAGCCTTTGGGTGACCCTAGATGGTCCAAAAATGCTGACGTTGGTCATTCAGTTTGACATGCACTTTATGCAATGGTTACTACATACAGGCTCTGTGTAATGGTATATAGCATTTATAAGTCAAAATAATGTGTTGCTGTATTGTAGTGTAAGCATACACGAGCCTTAGTATTTTTGAGAAGAAAATAGCCTAGTAGTACAATACATGCCGCTACTCGCCCTGATATCAAAAAGATTTAGGCACAGAACGGATGGATGAATGATGGGCGCTATTACACTTTCGCACCGCCTAGCTTTTCCTGGCCTATTGGTTCTTTTCACGCCTGCAGGCCAGAAAGCAGACCAACAGGGGTAATATACACCATATTCCCATAATATTAGTGCTTTTTACGCTTTATAATTCCAGATGAAAATCAGATTAAAATCATACATTACTTATCGCCGCCACTACGCAAAAGGCTGCACGTGAATAACCGTGTTTACACCACTAATGCGCAATCGCTTTCGCGCAGTGACGTAGTAGCCCTTAACCTGTATTTTTAGTTTTTTTGCATAATTTATGATTATTATGGTTGCAGCCACGGGAGTTTGTATGATATTACAGTGTTCCCACATATTAGATTATAAAAGTAAAGGTTTTTTCTTTATTTCGTAAATGCAATTAAGATGAAAGTGTGTCACGTGCCTTTTAAGCTAGACCCTGATAATGCATAAACTAGTACGAAATTCGTCACGTGACTACACACACAAACAAGATGGCGATACTGTGTAGAACTGTGAATACAGCGTAATTATTGGTAAGTATACCTAAATAAATGATTAAATTACAATTAGATTAGCGGAAACATTTACTGATGACGTAAGAATAATAGAATGACGACCTACGGGCCTAGAAACGAGTAATAACCTAGGAAAAGCTAGGCGGTGCGAAAGTGTAATAGCGCCTGAATGATGTAATGTTAGCTGGTTCATGCTTCATAGTGACAACACAGATAAGTTGGTTGAGTTTGGTTAAATTAACTGATATCAAAACTGATAAAAGTAAGAAAGACAAAATTATAGAATGGAGTTAAAGCAAGCTATAATCACAAGCTTAACAAATTAAGCTTAAGCTATAATACAGATTAATAAATTATAGGTTTGCCAACCTGCGTTGATAATGAAAAGGCTTGCACCAAAAACGACCGACTGGAAAGGGTAAACAGGTCACCGAGTAACCACAGTAATCGCAGATCTGAAAAAGATTAATAAGATTTGGAACTAAGTTTTTTATTTTAAGAACCCTAAAATTGCGTAGAATTTTTACAAACTTTGACAAGAAACAATATGCAAAATCTTTTATCGTGGTTTCCGTGGATACATACGATCCTCTTCACCAAAACGGCGAGCAAATTGACATCAACAAAAAGTGCCAGTTTGCAAGATCAAAAACATGTATTTTGTTCACTTTGTGCACATAAGTTTCTTCTTTTCCACAAATCAACAATTGCTGTTTACTTGTCTTTCATTACACATTTAGTTGCAACAGCTCTGTGACATAATAGAGTCGAAGTTTAGATTAGATAAGATTATGTACCGTACAAAGTTTATAAATTATCAGCACAGGAAGAAAAATGTAGTTGTTTCTATTTGCCTCTAATATCGAAGCCTCTAATATGCTTTTGCAAAGATAGAATTTTCTGCTAATGTGGGCGTGACAACTGCCACATCAGATAAAACCATACGCATACATAAGAATACTACTATTTGAAGTTGTGAACATTGTGAACAATACCGTAATTATAATACTAATCACCGCAAAGGATTGGTCAATACTTATTATTTTGGTCCGAGAACGGGAAATCTCAATGATTCCTTTTATCTTCATCATTACGCTATGCAGAATAGGAATAAAGAAAGTTAATACGGTATAATTTCTTACATTTAATTTTGCTATCATTTAATTAAAGCAAATTTTGAATTTATATTATGATTATGATATTGATATGACGTCATCAATAAAAAACAGTAAATTTAATAAAACAATGGTGTTGGTATTGGAAATAAATAAAGGCGTTATAACAAAATATAATTATAAATTGACGTTTTCATTTTTTTGACAAAAAATTGAAACACAAAGTGCAATGGAAAAGCATATAAGATGAAAGTAATTCAATTATTATTCAATCTAGAATTCAACAAAAAGTTAATAACTAAAACTAAATTGAAAATAACATGACAGAGTTAACATGACCCACTTTAAGACGATAGAGTCTTCTCAAAGAGAGAGGTGCACTGAAATAATGATGCTGATTAAATGAATGAAAAATTTTTAATAGTGCTTATGTTTGACCTTAAAGCAAATGATAGAGACCTATGAGAAATGCTCTGAAATGTTTGTTGTAGTAATGTCGCTTAGCAAAGAATGCCACGAAAATACTATTTTATAACAGTTCCATGCCTGTTGTACTGATGACATAAATGTTACCATCGAGGGGGAGATTCAATTAGTAACTGCCAGCAAGAAAAAGTGTTAGGGTTAATTATAGACAATACTTTATCCTGGGGAGCAAATGTTTCTGAAATACAGAGAAGAGCTTTAGCAAGTTTAGCAGTCCTTCGAAGACTAAGACAATATCTTCCCAGCAGCACAAAGATACTATTTTCTAGCAGTTATGTGCAGCCACATCCTGAGTTTTGCTGCAGTATTTGGGGCAACTGTGACAAACAAACGTTACTTAGAGTTTTCAGGATCCAAAAATGGCTTGCAGCTCATACTCAACCGAAGCATGGAAATGCCCACGAGTGATTTGCTCGCTACACTCAAATGGCTTCATTTAACAGACAGAATTAAATATCACAAAGGTGTGATGATGTACAAAATCTTGAATAATCATATGCCTGATTACCTGAGAGAATCATTTACATATGTTTTAGGCATTCACAGCAGGGTCACATGAGCAACTAAGTCTCACGGACTCTACTTGCCAAAACCAAAGTTAGATATTTATAAAATTAGCGTACTTTAGCTTTTTCTGGAGCTCAACTGTGGAACTCTTGACTGCCAGAAGTGACCGACGCCAATAGCATCAATGCTTTTAAGTCACGATTAAAAAAAAATGGTTATTATCTTTTACTGCAGGTGTTTCACTAAAATGTGCAGATTCTGTTTATCTCTGTTTACATTGTGTATAATTTGTATTATTTTCTTTTATCCATTCTATATAAATTGGGATACTTAAGTTGTTTTTAAATTGTGTAATTGAGTAATGTCTAAATCAGATCTTATGTTCCAGTATTTTTAATGCTCCCAGCGTGGAGCATTTTTGTAATGCTTTTGTCTTTATTAATTTGGTGGACCACTTCGTAAAGAACTCTTAGTTTTGTAATTGTTGGCTAAAGTGTTATCCATGTCAAATAAAGAATTAATCATTCTTCTTCGCTACCAGCTTTGAGCAAAGCTATGGTCCATGAAAATCATGAAAATTGTCGTCGTTAGTGCATTACACAGATCGTAAGTCCGACTCGCAAGAAGAACGTTTTGTATATGAAGATTGCCGATTTTTCATTCATATAGAGCGTCTAGCGCCGTTTTGTGTAACGGTTTTTCTTTGAATGTATTCTTTAAGTATAAAGATTTTGTGTAATTTTTCTACATGTTTTGATTATATGTACTATTTTTAATGAACAAAGTGTGAAGTCACTGCATGTATGATTCTCCTGTAAGATTTCTTTGACAGTTGTCAGGTATCGTACTATGAATGCAGTTATTTTTTGCTGAATGGCGTCTTCTGCGATCCGTGCAGTACATGAGTACAGTGCTGGTGGTTTAGCTTCTAGGCTTGATAGTAATTTTATGCTTAGTGTCTTGTGATTTTCACTGTCATTTATTTATGTCTTCTTATTGTCCTGCTTTTTCGCTGATTTTGATGACCTATTGGTCCTTCGCTAGTCATTCTCCTTCCCCCCTTAGGCCTTATAGTATACTTTCCTTATGTACATTTTATTACAATTTTTAATTAATTGTAGCACTTATTGTATGCCTTGTAATTCTGGTGTAATTTAGGAGATAAATAAAAAAATGTCTGTCTATATTTACACAGTTCAAATTTTTAGTACTAATACTAATAGTAATAGTAGTGCTATGCTAAACTTGAACATTTGTGTGCTACTAGCTGTTATAGTAGGCCGTGAAGAAGTCTTGCACTAGATGACAAATGAGGAATGTATTCAGCATTTGTTCTAGCTTGGTTGTCAAACCTGTGTGTAAAATTTTGCAGATCCTGTAAAATAATCAGCTCAGCAAAGCCATTTGGCTCTTGCTATTTTCAGGCTAGCCATTACAAAAAATTCTAATTACAAGAGTGGGTAAGCTAGGGTGGTACAATTGAACATTGTTTTTCTTATGAAAAAGTTGATGCATGTGTGAAGGTAAAATATCCTTTCTTACTTTCTCTGTCATACATATTTTACACACTCATCTATTCTCTGATGGTATTAGAACTTAGCTTTTTGATAAAACATTTAATCTCATTTGTTGGTTCGGTCATATGGAACAGAGTACCTGTAAATATTAAGTCAATTTCATCGTTAACAAGATTCAAAAAAAGTTTGAAAACTTCACTCTTAAACTCATATTAAATGTTGCGCAACATTTGACGTACGTTCCCAATATCTGACGACAGACTGGCCCATAGTGTACTTCTGTACCTAACTGTATATATATTTGTGATGTTCCAAATAGCAATCTCATATTCACTATCATTCACATCATTTCACTAACCTAATCCTACTAATTCCCATCTGCTGCATTCTGCGCTATCATTCCATCATTTTTTTACCTTTCCTCTTTTGCATCCTAATACTTGCGCCATTAATTGCATTATAGTTACACAGGAGATGCTTCTGACTATAGTGCAAACAATAATTTATGTAGATATCATATCATATAATTAAAGTATTAATTATATAATCCTATGTATATATATATATATATGATATCATACCATATCGTGTTTTGTTATATCGTATTGTTGTTTGGTGTTGTAGGAATAAAGTAAAAATATACCAGAAAAGCAAGTTGTAAAATTAGCCTTTGCAATAACTAACTATAATGGATTTGTGGTTGTGATACTCAGTGGGTGTTCTGTGCCGAATAATAGTAGACTATGGAAAATGCACCCAAATTTTATATTTCTTTTTAACAGGTCTTTTATTCAAGCTTGGAAAACATTCAAATTAAAAAATGACCACCTATAAACTATTTTTTTTGATATATTGGCCATACAAACAAATATTGGCCAAACAAACATAAATTTTCTTTGGCCTATGTCCAGTGTATTTGTATACAGTAGGCACCACTTGATAGACTCACTTTGGGACCGAAGTGTTTTGACCCAATTAACCGATTGAATCTATTAACTGATGGGTGTAGTATTATGGTATAGAAGTATGAGTCACCAGCTTAGTATGCACTGTAAATGTTTTTAATCTATTTTAGAAACAAAGTAATGCCTAAACACCTTTGTACAGTTAAAAATTAAAAGAAATATTTTAAAATATTAATTTATATAAATGAATTAGCAATAAATTTTTCAATTCAAATTAAAAAGTATACTTTTCTAAATTACACTTGTAAGTTTGTTTTTTTTGCAAAAGTTACAAAAATTCCTTCAAAGTCGGCTGCTTCATTTTATCGCGAAGAAATTGGCTCACAAAGCTCTCATAATGATAAAAACGTTGAAAATCTGTACGAATGAACAAATTCTCATAAAATACTTAGTACTTGGCGTGCTTAAACTTATGGTGGTGCCCGTGTTTCCCCCGCAAGTAGCTTTGTCTGTAGTTTCGCCTAAGTTCCCGCTTGCTATTGTGATGTACTTACTGTACTGTACCTGCATCGCTGGCATAACAGCAACATCTGATTACACTTTCTGGCAAAGACAGGCAGAGCTTCAAAAGCAAGCAAGTGATAAAATGTTTAACTTGCAGGAATTCTTGGGTAATGAGGTTAATAGCAGTGGACAGGCGGGTCAGGGGAAACCATTAGGCTAGCGTATTAGCGTATGATCAACGTTCCTGCTTACAAACAAAATGGTACTTAACATGATTGTTTCTATGTATATTATAGGACAAAAGCCAACTGAGATGATGTAAAAGCACGAAAGCTTATTAGTCACACGAAAGTGTCTTATTGAAGCACGTGAAGCAAAAATATTGACTCAATTATGCGGAGTTATTTGAGTCAATTACCGACAATTTTTATGGGCATTTGAATAGAGGTGGCCCGTACCAGGTCTTTTTAAGTCAATTAAGCGATTGAGTCTATTAACCGTGAGTCTAATAAGCGGCGCCTACTGTATATACACTGCCAAATTTGAATGTATGAATTTGAAAGAATTGACAAGACAGTGTGTTTGAATAATAGCCTCAACCAGTGCTATGTACAAATAAGTTGCATATTTGTGTAGTCACACATTATTTCTGAGCTCACAAAACGTATTAAAAATCATAAGTAAATTTGCAGAAACCCAATAGAAGTAGTAACCATGTATTGGTAAATGTAGGTGCACATAAAAGTGTTAATGCTGAAACCTGAATGTAAAAAATCAAAAAGAGGCCAAGTTGGTTGCCATAGCACTGTCTGTCTCCACTTTATTTGAAAGCCTGGTATTATCCAGTGCACTATAGTGATGTAGGCTATGTTGCCAGGGCCGGATTAGGACCTCAAGAGGCCCGAAGCACTGAAAAAATGTTGGTACCCCCATAATATGTGAAATTCGGAATAAAAACAATACTAAATTGCAAAATGAAATTTTATCTTTGGAAATGAAAAAAACTTGCAGTGGAATTTATTTGCAGTCTACACAGTTGTGTATTCATTATCATCACCATGAAATGCTTATAGTCACAAGCAGCATTATCCTGTTTTCAGTGTCATCACATTTTTATAAGCATAACCACATTTGGTAATATATTATGACACAGGTGTTTGTTTTGCTTATTGGTTAATCCAGGGATGTATGTCATTCCATTTTATCAGTGTAGTATTTAGTATTTCCTGTCAAATTGGGTTTTGAAGAGGCATTTTTTGTCATTGTCTCAAGGTTAGCAAAGTACTTAAATCACGTCGAAAAATCAACAACAAATTATGAAATGTTAGCATCAACCGAAAATCTACAGGATAAATCAGCACTAAAAGAACTAGGGGACAAAATTTCTGAGATTTTATAAACAACATTGCAAAACGTTAGGTGTATATAGCACATAAATTTGATATGGAACTTTGCAGATTAGATTTTTTTAGTATGGCTAGTCATTTATGCTGTGTTATATATCTGTATTGTGCATTATACTAATTGGTATTTATTTTTGAAGTATTTACTTTTTCCCTTTCAGTCAAACCTTAATGACTTTATTGTTTTTTACAGTATTTACATACTTGTGAAGATGCCAGGAGAAAAAGCAGCAGAGAGTGGGAATACACTCTTAACAATGTTTGCTAATCAGGCAAAGAAAACTAATGCTAATGCACACTCGTCAGAACCAAACTTTGCCAGAGGAGATACAGCTGATGGGGCTGTTCCACCAAAGAGCAAAAAGAGACTGTCCGTAGAACGAATTTATCAAAAAAAGACGCAATTGGAACATATTCTTTTGCGGCCTGATACTTACATTGGTTCCGTGGAGAAGGTTACACAACAGATGTGGGTATTTGATGAAGAGGCTAACGAAGGAAAAGGAGGTATGGTGCAGAAAGAATTAACCTATGTTCCCGGGCTGTTCAAGATATTTGATGAAATACTTGTGAATGCAGCTGACAACAAACAGCGCGACAAGTCTATGACCCTCATAAAAATAACAATAGATCCAGACAATAACAAGATCAGCATTTGGAATAACGGCAAAGGTATTCCAATTGTTGAACATCAAGTTGAAAAGATTTATGTTCCTGAGCTGATATTTGGACATTTGCTTACATCAAGCAACTACAACGACGAGGAGCGGAAAGTTACTGGAGGCAGAAATGGCTATGGAGCCAAATTGTGCAATATCTTCAGCACTAAGTTTACATGTGTTACAGCTTGCAAAGAGTATGGCAAGAAGTTTAAACAGACATGGACTGATAATATGCTGAAAGCTGGTGCACATGATATTAAACCATATGATGGACCTGACTACACTGAGATTACTTTCTATCCTGATCTCAAAAAGTTTAAAATGGAACATTTAGATGAGGATATATGTGCCATATTTAAGAGAAGGGCATATGATATTGTGGCATCTACTCAAGGTGTAAAAGTCATGTTAAATGGGACAAAGTTGCCCATTAAAAATTTCCAGGATTATGCAAATCTTTATACTCGAGGTAAAACGTATGAGGATGGCAATGATCTGAAACTAGTTTATGAAAAAGTTAATGATCGCTGGGAAGTTGCGGTGACGATGAGCGACAAAGGATTTCAACAAGTGAGTTTTGCAAATAGTATAGCTACAACTAAGGGAGGTAGGCATGTTGACTACGTTACTGACCAGCTTGTAGGCAAATTAGTTGAAACTGTAAAAAAGAAAAACAAAGGTGGTGTGCAAGTCAGACCCTTCCAAGTAAAGAACCACATTTGGGTATTTATCAACTGCTTAATTGAAAACCCCACTTTTGATTCGCAGACGAAAGAGAATATGACTTTACAAGCAAAGTCGTTTGGTTCTAAGTGTCAGCTTCCGGAGAAATTTATTAACTCGACAATGAAAGTTGGCATTGTTGAGAGCATAATGCAATGGGTCAGGTTCAAGGCACAAACTCAGTTGAATCAAAAGTGTCATGCATCAAAGCGATCCAAACTACGTGGCATCCCAAAGCTTGATGATGCAAATGATGCTGGGGGAAAAAACTCGATTAATTGCACACTCATTTTGACAGAAGGAGATTCGGCAAAAACGTTGGCCGTTTCTGGTCTGGGCGTTGTAGGTCGTGATCGATATGGCGTGTTTCCACTCAGAGGTAAAGTGTTGAACGTTCGTGAAGCTACGCACAAGCAGATTATGGAGAATGCTGAAATTAACAATGTCATAAAGATAGTGGGACTTCAGTATAAAAAGAGTTACAACTCTATAGATGATCTGAGGTCACTTCGATATGGAAAAATGATGATTATGACAGATCAGGATGTGGATGGATCACACATTAAGGGTTTGTTGGTTAATTTTATTCATCATAATTGGCCTCAACTTTTGCACCTTCCATTTTTAGAGGAATTCATCACACCTATTGTGAAGGTTACAAAAGGTAATCAGCAGAAGAGCTTTTATAGCTTGCCTGAGTTTGATGAATGGAAGAGAGACACTGACAATTGGCAATCTTGGAAGGTAAAGTACTACAAAGGTCTTGGAACTTCCACAGCAAAAGAGGCTAAGGAATATTTTAGTGACATGGATAGACACAAAATAAAATTTAAGTATTCTGGACCTGATGACGATCAAGCAGTTCTACTTGCTTTTGGTAAGAAAAAAGCTGATGATAGGAAAGAATGGCTGACAAATGGTTTGCAAGATCGCAAAGAGAGACGAGAAATGGGTCTATCAGATGTCTACCTGTATGGTAAAGACACTAGAGCAATTACATACAGCGAATTTGTTAATAAAGAGTTGATCCAGTTTAGCATTTATGATAATGAAAGGTCAATTCCTTCACTAGTTGATGGACTGAAACCAGGACAAAGAAAAGTCCTCTTCACTTGTCTGAAAAGAAATGACAAGCGAGAAGTGAAAGTAGCACAGTTGGCTGGTTCAGTTGCAGAACTTTCAGCATATCACCATGGTGAGCAATCTCTGAACATGACCATCGTCAATTTGGCTCAGAATTTTATAGGTAGCAATAACGTCAATCTTCTTCAGCCCATTGGTCAGTTTGGTACTAGACTGCATGGCGGAAAGGACTGTGCCAGTCCTCGTTACATTTTTACAATGTTGAGTCCACTGGCAAAACTTCTCTTTGTAGCGTCTGATGAACCTGGATTGCGTCATTTGTATGACGATAATCAAAAAATAGAACCTGAGTGGTACTGTCCAGTCATTCCAATGTTACTAGTGAATGGTGCTGAAGGTATAGGTACAGGTTGGAGTTGTAAAGTGCAAAACTATGATCCACGTCAGATTATTAGAAATCTCAGAAAAATGATTGCCGGCCAGGAACCTGAGCTCATGACGCCCTTTTTTAAAAATTTTACCGGAACCATCCAGCAAATTTCAGATGACCGTTTTGTTGTTTCTGGGGAAGTAGCTGTACTCGACAATTGCACAGTGGAGATAACAGAATTACCTGTTCGTACTTGGACTCAAAATTACAAAGAGTCCGTCCTGGAACCAATGCTACTTGGAACAGACAAAGTACAGCCAACTATCTTAGATTACAAAGAGTATCACACTGACACAACTGTTAGGTTTGTTATTAAGATGAGTGAAGCTAAGATAATGGAGGCAGAAGCACAGGGACTGCATAAGTTTTTCAAACTGCAAACTACACTCAGTACAGGAAACATGGTTCTCTTTGATCACAATGGTTGCATTAAGAAATATTCATCACCACAAGAGATCTTACAAGAGTTCTACACATTGCGACTTGATCGATATCGAATACGTAAAGAACACCTGGATGGCTGTCTCACTGCAGAGTCATTAAGGCTTGACAACCAGGCACGTTTTATTTTAGAGAAGATTGAAAGAAAAGTTGTGGTAGAGAATGTGAAGAAGAAGGATTTAATTCAGGTTCTTGTTAATCGTGGATATGATTCTGATCCGGTGAAGGCCTGGAAGGCAGCACAGCGACAAAAAGAAGCAGCTGATAATCCAGATTCTCAAGAAGACTCTGACACAGAAGAAGCCATCACCAAAGATGGGCCTGATTATGATTATTTGGTAGGTATGCCAATGTGGAATCTCACAAAAGAGAAAAAAGAAGAGCTCTTAAAGAAAAAAGCTGACAAAGCAGTAGAGTTAGATGTGCTTCGAGCTAAAACTCCGAAGGATCTTTGGAAAGAGGATTTGGATAAATTTTCGGAAGAGTTGGATAAAGTGGAAGCAAATGAGAGGGAGGAAGAACAGTCCTGTATAGTTCAGTCTACAAAAACTGGAAAGGGTAGAGTAGCTAAAGTAAAGAAATTTGCACGTGAAGAAACAAAGCCGTCGACAATAGGTAGACGTGTTGAGCCTAACATTGAGGAATATATGAAAAATGTTGAAAAGGCAAAAAAGGCTAAAGAAGCTAAAGAAAGAAGAGAGGTTAAAAAAGAGAATGGTGAAATGGATATATTTGACGAAGAAGAAGATGCACCGAAACCTCTTGCAGAAAGACTGAGTCTTAGCAATGAGAAGCAACCTGGTGCAAAACCTAAGACAAAAGATGGCATGAAACAAACAAAATTATTGTTTAAGCCCATTAAGAAGTCTAAGAAAGAAGAATCTGATAAGTCTGATGATGAGACTCCATTTATCCCACGAGATAAACCTTCTAGGAGGGCTGCTGCCACTGTTAAATATACGTTTAGTGATGACGAAGATGCAAAAAGTGAAGAAAAGGCAGATTTGACTTCTGATGACCAAGGTCCAGATTTTGGGGATGAAATGAGCGATTATGCACCCGATGAAAGTGATGAAGATTTTATGCCTTCACATCCCAAAACATCTAGGAGTCCAAAGAAATCTCCGCAAAAGAAATCCATTAAACTGAAGCAGGTCGCTGCAGGTGGCAACGTTCCTGATAGCAAGCAGACAAGTTCCGCACAAAACCTGGAAAGTTATGATAGTGAAGTCCAGGACAATTACACCAAATCTTTTGAATATTCTGACTCTCCTAAAGCCAAAGACCAGAAGAAAAAAGTAATAAAAGCAAAGATTGACCATGATGGAAAGAAAAAGAAAGTTGATGATGGCAAAAAAGCATTGAAAGACAAGAAGCAGTCTTCAGCTGTCTCTGCTGATAGCAAACCAAAAAAGACAAAGGCTGTAGATTCTGATATGGAAATCATTGATTCAGATGATGAGCCACCAAGAGCTGCACCTACTAAGAAACATAAATTCCAGTTTTCAGACGATGAAGACGAGCCTGTTCCAAAAGCAACAAAATCTGCACCTTCAAAGGTTAAGAAAGTAAAAAAACGGCCAGCTATTGCTGCAGACAGTGAAAGCGAGGATGAATTCGTGTTGAAAAAGAAGCCAAAGGCGCAGAAAAAGAAAAAAAAGGCTAGTGACTCTGACGACGATGAGGACGATAGTATAGGTGCAGGATTTAGCGAGATTCCAGTAGAACCACGTGAGAGGAAAGGGCGTGCTAAGCAGCAGGTGAAGTACAACTTCAGCAGTGATGATGATGATGATGATTTATTTTAAGATGTTATAATTTAAATGTATAACCTGTACTCTGCAGATTTTCTTTGAGACACTGCCTGATGTATTATATATAACACTGGTGTGTGGTTGGATAGCGAGTTAAAGTTCGTGAGCAACACTTTTATGCTTTCAGATACATTTGCTTCATTGATTTTACCAATATTGGTACAGTAATTGGTTTGATGTTATTATAAACTTATATTTATATCTTTGAAATGTAAATTTAACTTATTGCATTTTACCTGTTTCTGTGAGTATCATAACATTAACCATAGGAACTAACAAGTCATGAGTAAAGTTTTGTGGCATTATTTTAGAGCAACCTTAGCTGTTATGGTTAACAGGCCTCAAAATTATTAGCTTAAAATATTATGTATTTACTGTACAAAATGTGTATTATGTTAATTTTACTCCAATTTAGCTGTTTCACATGTATTTATGTTAGCAAACTTTTCAGGTTAAAAACCCTTCAGTCCATTTTGCAGCATTTTCTGTTGTTGTGTATTGAGTTGATCTTGTCTTGTTGTCTTACCTAATCTCATTTGCATTCCTCTCCCCCATCATTTCTGTACATTGTGCAGTGGGCCTTTTTTGTCTCCATTCTCTTATGTCATCCAATCATTGTTGTTTTTGTCTTCTTCACTTATTTGTATCTCTAGTTATTTGGAGTAACTGCTTCCGGTCAATCCTGTCCTCTTCCTCTTGATTACCTCAGACCCTCTGTGTTTCTATCTGCTCCAGAAAAGACTTTACTAGTACTGTGGCCTGTTGAGCTGATTTTTATTGTTTGTGGAAAAATTTGATTGCTAATGTTACATTACATTGGCTAATTCAGATCTGGTTTTAATCCAATTCCGTATTAACTTGTGCCAGCTCTTTAAGATCCTAGACAAGCTATTATATGCATGTAGAAATAATCACATAAACTGGTTTCACTTATAACGAATGTTTTAGTTCCCAAAGCCAGATCAGGTCACAGATATTATTTGAGCAGAGTTACATGTACCTTTCTATTATTTTATTCAATTCGGTTTTCTCTTCATTTTTATCCAGGTAGCTTCATGTTGTGTGACTTATTTCAAAATAATGCCTGTAAATACACAGAGTTATTGTATAATATGTGTATTAGTTGTGATGTTGGCTGCACCTGAAAGATTTAAGATGATTTTACAATTTTTGTGAAGGCCAATGAATCCAAACTTCTATTAATTGGTTTCTTGAAAATCAATGAAGTATCAGTAGATGCGGTACATTAGCTAATTGCAAAATGTTTGCCAATCTCTGCTTATGTCTTTTGTATAGTGAGTCATGGACTCTATTATCGTATTGGAATTTTAATGCGTATAAAAGAGTTAAAGAAGCCGTGTGCTTGTAAAGTTTTAACATTCGGACGCTAACTTGACAATAACTAACTTATTAATTTAAATTTTAGTGTTCTTTTATAATACCAGCGTTTACATGTGTATGCATTAATTCTGATGTTTTTCTTGTTGTAGAATTCCATTTCTCATGTCTGTGTACATAATTACGACATATATTACATGTCATATGTATTACTGGTAAAGAAGACTTCTGTCTATCTACCTATTGCTATGTCTAAGACTGTATTTGTGCATAACTTAAAATGCACGTATGTTTACAATTTGACAATTATTCACACTGTGGCTATAATTATACTGTATGTGCACCAATCCAGATTTTACACAACGAAAATTTTTGAGCCCTTGAGTGGCTCATTTTTTATTCCAGCCTAAGGTTTTGTATTTTGGTGATCACATTGTTTATTACATTATTTAAGCTGACGACTTTATACATTTATGCAGTACCGTGTAATGAACAACTTTAATAAAGAAAACTCTACTAGTACATAATCATAATTTTGATATTATAGCAACTGTTAATTCCTATACACATATACATGTAATTATAATTAAACAAACTGCAAATCAGAAATCAGAATCCAATGAGTTTGTCTTGAGACTGGAACCTGACTCATTATCAAGGCTGTAATAATGCCTCCCTAACTGCCTGTTTACACTTATTACTCTACTGGGCATGGGCTTTTTGGATTTGGATCTAATGCAAACAGTCACAGATGAAAATAACTAATCATACTGGATTATGTGATCTTGTAGCATTTTACGTCGCCTCAGAAGATCTGCATATAGCGAAGTCCACATTTATTTTGCACCCTCTAACGTAAGTGCTACCTGTACGTCCTGCATCTACTTGTGCTTTCTTAGCTGAGCACAGCTTTCATCATTGCACGGGGGATGCCCTGACAACGTGTTTTACACTGGCAAAAATGAGTCCACTTGTAGTGTAAACAGGGTTACAAGCGGAAAGATCACTGTGCATCCCGTATCTGGCTTCCAGGGCAGTGTAAGCTTGCATGTGGATGTGTGCTGGTATTGAAGAAACCTACCCATCCATTTCTGACCAATCTTGGTTGCATTCATAACTTTTGTAAGAACAATAAAACCAGTTGTCTGGTTATAATCAGCGCTTGTATACTTTAAGCTTTGAGTAACACAATCATAATCCTACTGGACAACAACGGAATTAAAATGCTCAGACATTGTTATTGTTCTACTTCTTATTATTATTTTCATTATTATTGTTGTTATGCTTCTTTCAATATTATGTGAATGATTGAACGAGCTGACGGTCATGTACCATACGGCATGTACATATTCACTAATGAATCACTATTCTCATTGACTGTGTTCTAAACTTCTAATCTCTGTGGTCGATCGGTCGTCGTCTTATTCCCGCAAAGTGTAAAAAGAGGAAGTGACGAAATTCGCCTATTGTTACGTATTTCGTTTTTGCGATTACCGGCTATGCAGGCTAAATTTTGAGCGGCGCAGTGACTGTAATATTAATATTCTTAAGTTCACCAATAATGTTGGCATACGCGCAATTTCGATAAGCCAAAATCACTTTTGCGTTTTTAATAAAAGAAGAATATCTCAATTAAAAGCAATTTTTAGTTTAAAAAAACTGAAAACATTTAATGAAAAGGAAAAAATTGTAGCAATAAGTTTGTGTTATGTACTTGCAAATACTTCTTCAGTTTTCTTGTAAGTAAAATTTTATTGTTCTTCCTGAGGAAAGAGGCTAGCTGACTGCATGATGGGCTGCCTACTATGTAAAAAAGTAACGCATTTTTTATTGATTTATTAATTTTTCTCTCTTTCCCTCTCTTAGAGAGAAAGAGAGGAAGACGAAGAGAGACAGTGAAAGGGAGGGAGAGAGAGAGAGAGAGAGAGATCCTTCTTTTCTTTTTGTTGAAGGTTCTGCCATTTGTTTCTTGGTCGTTTTACTCCAATTTTAGGTAGCGAATTTGGCACATTAAAAATTGCACCCATTTACGTGCACTGCAATTAATCTATATAGTTACACATATATTATATTGTAGGTTTGTATATAAATAATCCGCGCACACACATGCATGCACACAACAAGTAATTGCATACGGTGCTTCATATATAAATAATCATTACAGTAGTAGAGATGAGTAGGACTGAACTGCCAGCCTAGGGCTCGTAACGTCTTGATACACCCATGCACACAGACTCACATACATGTATGATGTATGCATTATTACATACAAAGATTCTATGATGCTGAGCCTATATATTTAACTATATAAAATGATTGCCCTTAGCACCTAGGCCTGTATAAAATCAATTAATTTAAGCCCATCATTAAATAATATTTATCAAGACTTGTCAGTGGATTTAGCCACAGGTGTTTTATTAGTACGCTTATACAAGTACATTTTTTACACGTAAACAAACTGTATTTAATGAACACTTATTTTGACGTAAGCCTAACTGAATCTTAAAAAAATAGTCTAAATATGAGTGACGTCTACACATGATATATAAGTGTTATGACACGCCTGCCGATTCTAATTTATGCGCCAGGTTGGCTTCTCACCTGAATTCCGTAACTTGATTTTGACCTACAGATTTTGGTTGTTATAGAGGTGGAAGTAATGCCGGCTGCTTAGAATGACAGCTCTGATGTTTCGTTTTGTTATTTTTTGTTCACTGATAATAACTGATAATATCACTGATACTGATAGGAGTAATGTCATAAATGCATCTCCGTTTGTTCAACGTGATTTTATAACCAACTCCAACTCATAACAAAGGCCAATGTACGATTATATGCTTTTTAAACACCTTTTAACTTGGAATTAACAAAACATGTAGATGCTTAGATTAAGTTTTGTTCTGGAAAAATTAATTGCTCTTCTGAAAAAAATCGATTTTTTTTCTATGAAAGGTATTACACATGAAAGTCAGGCCTAATATTTCTTCAAGTTATATTTTCTGACAAGAACATATTAAATAGAAATGTTTTTTGGAAAAAATATTTCTCCAGAAATGGAATACTACATGAGCCAGGTATTTGCAAACTTTCTTTATGATCAACTTTCTTAACTTCTTTTGTAAATAAGCCTATTAATTTTCATGAGATATGATTATAATAGTTTTTATTTTAACTACTAATTATTCTTAATGCCTTATGCTTGCTTTAAATAATATTCAGAAATATAACAGCTGCTATAAATCGCCAAAGAGAGATGTAGGCCTTGCAGTCTTTGCGTAGTGTACAAAATATTTAACTTGTTACAAATGTTACAAAACTGTGCTATAATTACCTGGCTGCATCCTTGCAACATTTAAAAAGATATTTTTATTTGTGTTTTCGCAACTCACTGCTGAGCAATTTATGAGCGCCTGTTAACCGGCCTTGCTTTGGTAGTCTCATCAATTCATCTCCTACAGTACGCACAGCTTGCGCTATAGCGTACCTGACAACTGTCCGTACTACTGTGCCGCTAGGGCGACACTAACTGTGCGAACTGCTGCGCAGTAGTGTTCCCTACGATTTGTATAGTTTGCTTTTTACACTTTGCTGGCGTGCTTATCTAGAAAAGGTTTCCCATGCTTCCTAAACACCGTTTTTTGAACTTTTTTCAAATTGCAAAAATTATTGCATTAAAACAATTTTGGTAACCACTTCGATTTTCCAACTTTAGAGATAGCGATCTTGAATTGGTGCAAAAGATTAATGTCCTGACATACGAGGTAATCAATTTAATTTATTGCGCAAATATGCAATTAACATTACATACATTGGCACGTACAAAAAGAAATTAATTAAACAGGTTGAGCTACAGATTACTATTCTACAAATAAATGTAAAAATGTCAACGAGATAGGGTAGCGAATTGACTAAAAAGGCATTACTTCGTTTCTAAAATTGATTGAAAGCCTTTGCAGTGTATAGTAAGCTGACGACTCGTACTTCTATAGCAGTAATACTACACCCATCGGTTAATAGGTTGAGTCGGTTAATTGGGTCAAAACATGTCGGTCCCAAAGTGAGTCTATTAAGCGGCGCCATCAAAATTAAATATATAAGTGGAGCATATTTTTTGTTTAAAAAAAGAATGAGAGAACTAAATGAACATTGTTTTGCAAAGACCCATCTGACCTGTAGTAAAAACACAATTTCATGCAATAACAACAACAACAATAATAATAATATTCAGCAAACAACATAATTAGAGAATCTTTGTATATAGCCAGCATTTCCACATTATTTATTTTGCACTATTATTTGTATTTTAGACAATCTTTCTAGTATACACTCAGTGATAAAATTTCCAAAGGTATTTAGGTCAATTTTGTTCTCAGAATTAAATAACCAGAGTAGGGAGAAAGGTAAAATTGTAGAGCTGGCCTTCATATTCTTCTCTTATTGCTTCATAGGTTGAAGAAGTATATGTGAAATGTAATTCATCTTCAATTGTGTTTTGCTTCTTGCTGCTTTCATTGTTCTTAGAAAGTATGCATAATCTTTCATTTTCTGATTGGTTTGTGTACCTGCCTTTTCCAATTTGTAATTCATGATCACTCATCCTGAATTTCGTTATGTTTCGTCTGTGTTGTTTGTTCCTTACGATTTCTAGGTATGAATCTAAACTATAGCTGCTTTTTAAGTTTCTATAAAACCTTAACTTATTCTTCCCGCCCCCCTTTCCTGTCATCATTGTATATTTCTGTGTAAAATAACTTTTCATGTCCTTTTTCTAGAATTTTTGTAAAATTGTCAACTTTTCTGTTCACTGATAAATGGTCATTTATATAAAGGTTTTTGAGATTATTGGTATCTTCAAAGTGTTCCCATTTGTAACAAAAGTTGTGTGATAACTGAAAGTAACCTTGTTGGTGTTTAAGTATTGTATTTCTTGGTATATATTGTTATGCTCAGAATTATCATCTCCTTATCTTTTGATGCGTCGTTCATGATTCAGTGATTATGATTAAATATGTTAATTTTCATTAGGCCTGTCGTGACAGTATCATGATCGTGAAGGTATGGATTGCACAGTTTAACGATGCAGCAGTTCTAACAAGATAAGGTCATTAACCGTCGCCTTCCGTGGCCTTTTCATTAAAGACTTGGGATGAGACCATTGGTGGCTTAACTGACTTCTACACTAGCCTTTCGATTTAGCACAATATGAATTCAAGATAGCTTTTCATGATTCAAAAGATAATTCACTGTTAACCAGCATTGAATAAGATTCTGAGTTATACATTTTTTTATAATTCATTAAGTTGATCTTTATAAATGCGAGTTTCCAAATCAATTGTAACCAAATTTAATATTATTTTCATATAGTATATTTATGGCATTTTATTTTATTTTCTGTTAGTAGTTGATTATTTGTACAGTGCTGTATATGTGCAGTCATTGTAACGTTTGTGAACCCATTACAGATTTGACCGACTACAACATTATGAGTGAGAAAAGCTGGTGTAGATGTGGACGCTTTGAGGAAAATTCAGCTCATTGCGCCAGGTCCAGCTTGGTAAGTCTTAAATCGTTAGTATAATTATATATATAATTATAAGTGTTTTAATTTGCGACATATATGTTGCATATTGAACTGTAGTAGTTATCAGTTAGAAAATGGATATAATATTTTGGCAAGGAGATCAGTGAAGAACAAGGCTTTGATAGAAAAACCAACAAGTAATTGTTAATATGGCTAGAGACTGCATTGGATCCTTAGAATGTAATGATTTTCATTTTTTGAACACAGCACAGCTGCAGTCAATTCTAGATTACATTGTAACGTGTTAATTTGCAAGAAATTGTACTGCTTATATATTTTGTCCGAAATACTAGGCCCATTAATCCTTTTTACTATCGTTAAGTTGTTTTATTACTAATCGTGTAAATAATCTTGACTGATAACACTTTTTTATGAATTTCTTATGTAAAGTATATATGTAAATAAAATGATGTTAATAATAATAATAATTATAACTCAATTGTCGTGATACTTTTTGATGATATGTTGTGACAAATTGTGTGAGCAAAACACTGTGTTGGACACTGCATCACTGCAAGTGATCATTGTTTATCATTTGGGTCCACCTCAACGTAATCAACGTTGTCGTCATCATAGTCAGTGCATATTACGTTATCGCGTTATCATGGATTTGCATGACTCAGAAATGAGTGAACTTCGACAAAACTGTAGCAATGTATACATATATAAAACACAGCTTTAACGTTTTGGGCAGCTAACGATATCGGACAAGTGTTCAAAATGAAAAAGAGCATTTTTCATTAACTACTGATTTTGTATCCATAAACTGGGAGTTGGAACAAAACTTGCACATACTTCATTATGTTCACATTGCAATAATAAAGTGATTAAGTTTCATTTGTTTTAACTTTTTCTGCTTCTTAGGATGACGAGAATGGTAAGGATTTTGAATATTATGTTTCTAGCTGTTTTATTTCTGATAAAGTATCACAACATTAACTCTAGTTAACTTTAGCAGTCAATTAATTCATTTCAATGAAGTCATTTAGATATGCTTAAAAGCTGATAATGTATTTTATTCCGAGTCTGTAGTTTAAGGATACCTGTTGCAAATGTATGACAACCAAATATGATTTCCAGGATTTGTGGTTAGTTGTTAAAGCAAGACGGGACGATTTTTCATATCCTGTCCCATTTTGAAGCATGCAAAATGTATACATTTTAACACCTGTCATAATGCCAAAGCATTTCTCATAATTAAATAATGGGTTAACAACTTAATTAATTAATGGGCAAACAAGCCCTATTAGTGATGTCGCCACAAACAAACACAATTTTCAACTGCACAAACATTCCGTGGGCGTGGTGAACGTGTTTGCGAAAATGAAAATTGAAGAACAATGCTATGGTAAGAAATGCAGTGTAATATACAAAAACTAAGCAAATTTAAGATAAAAATTGAAATTTTAAATTTACTGCTGTACTGCCGCATCAGCTCTCGAACGTGTGTATTACGTCACAAACGAATAGGTCTTAACTGAGAGATATAGCAACTGTTTTTCATGCAATGTGTTTCCAAGATGGAGGTGCTAGTGCCCATCTAACTAACGAATGGCAAAATGCATGTAACAGCAAAGAACTAGCTGCAGGAACACGAAAATACTTTTGTGTGGTAATAATTCTTTCACGTAAGTCATTCTTTAAAAATAGTATGTTCCCTTTCAATATTTTAAAGAGTAGATTGTTTTGACCTACAGTTTAGGATTGGGTCCAGTTTTCCTTTTCAACTGCCTACTATTAACAATTAATTTAAGCCAGTTTTTGCCCAGTGTAGCTACAGGTGTAATGCAGTAAGGTTTAGAATTGTTCACAGGATTCAGAATTCATGTAGCTAAAATAAATAACATAAACAACAGCAGTTGTTTTCAAGTTATTGCTTTAGCAAATCAAATCAAGTCAGATATTAAAGTGGTGATTATAATAGTCATGAATTGATGTTATATAATTTTAGGCTATATAGCATAATTGTGTAGTTATGCCTGTAATTAATGCCTGGTGTCGGTTTCTACAAGGTTATAATGAATAAAGTGAAATTCTTTATTAGGCAGAATTGAAAGAAGGATCTAAAATATAAATGACTCAGAAAAATTGATTTTTATTTTTAATGGCAAAAATGGGCTAAAGCGGCCAAAAATGTCTGTTTTTCTTATCATTTTTTGAATAGCTCAAATTAAAAAATAAAACTTTAAAGAGCAACCTGTATGATGGTACAAGCTGAGAAAATAGTGAGAAACAGTTATAATATACGTGTATATACATCCTCATTTAATGTATTGTGATTCAGGTTTCGTTAAAATACACAGGATTTCTTTAAGGATTACTCATAGGCATAGCACAGGAAAACTCAAAATACAGTTTAAACTTGAAATATCTCTAATCACAGATTTCTAGCTATTTATATTTCCTTTTAATTATTAAATTTTATGTAGACCTTAACACAAACTCACTGTAGCAGTTTTTCCGATCCCTAGCCAAGTTATTTTTTAATTTCCAATTCTATGATGCCAGAACCTGAAAATTTTGTTTCTTTTAGGTCCCTAAACCTCTAATCGTTTATGTTGAGGCTGGGAGTCATATCCAGTTTGGGCCATGTTCTGGAAATGTATTACAGTGAGTTGTGTCTGCAGTTGCACTTAGGCACTTTTTGCCAGAATCATGTGTCTGTATTACTTAGCACATTTCAGCAGTTTAAGCTATAAGAAGTTGATGGTAAGATAGGGAAACGTCTTTGCAATTAAATAGGCATATTAATCATAATTTTGTGCGATATCTGAATTAAAAAGTTATTTTTGCGTTAGGTACAGGGCCAGAGCATACAGGACTGGGATGAAGAACAAACTGTTTTCCTATCTTCCCTAAATTCGAGACTGCAGCATCCTCAAGATGACCAAAACTTAAAATATTGCCACAAAGACTCTTCGGTTACCCGCAACAACCAGTTTCTGCAAACTCCACACATTTTAGTTGAAAGATTTCAAAAGGAAAGCATCGGTTCATTTTTTATCAATGGAACGTACCACCAACCTGCATTTAATTTACATGCAACTAGACCGTTGTCCTTACATGATAAAAAATTACCTCAGAAATATCCCTTTTCCGCAAACAGCTTTTATTCTACTGATAACAAAACTGTAACTTCTACTTTTCCTGGAACACGACATCATGCTAACATTCCATCGCACAGTGAGATTTCTTGCAACTGGTCTGAGCCTCATTGCACATTAAAAATTTCTAGTACTGGGACACAGCAGTTTCATTTTTCCCAAAAGTTTCCCCATTACTATCAACCGCCATCTATTCCCGAGTTTTATGGAATTGACGAGGACGACATCTTCTTATCGCATCCTGAGTTGCTACCAGACAGAAGCACGGAAGATTGCTATGGGAAAAGTCTGCTGCCTTTATGGTGAGTGCAGTTTTATCATAGCGTATTCCTATGTAGAAATTTATTTCAATGCAGAACATATGCATTAAAAATACTCACTGGAAAGTCTGTCAGTGGCGACCAGAGGAGATTATTTTGTAGCTGGCAGTTGAGCGATTTATCTTCAGTATTACCTAACAATTTTTCCAGTTTTGAGTCACTCTTTATTTTTTTGTGAATTTTTCAGCAATTTTAGACTTAGTTTGATATAAATAACGGGGTGAATCGGGACAGCATGCCATGCACGTACAAACGACTTCCTGTTGGAGCATAATACAGTCAGTAAAACAACACAAGACTAACACAGTACAATGAGCAAATTTTGGAAGCTACAGCCCATCCTAAAATGTTGGGTTTAGTTCTAAGATATAAAGTTAACTGGAGAGAATGGTAAATTTTGATATTTGATGATATTCAATAGATTGTGCCAGCTAGGTGCAGTGTTATCTAACCAAGTTTTGTAAATTTATCCTAGATATCAAAGTAGCTGATTTTAAAGCACGTTTTTTGAAATGCAAGTTGTGTCGCTTTTCACCTCATGTAATGCAAGATGGGCGCAAGAACTAAAAATAAGGCTGTCCCTATTCATCCAAAAATGTGGGGTTTTTAAATCCAAAAACAATGTACGATTTTTTTTATCTTAAGTACAATACCTTCGAAAGATAAATTGTGTATGTGGCCATATAACTACCAAACACAACTTAGAAAAAAAAATTACAAACTGTCCCTATTCACCCCGTTTTTCAATATATATTTATAAATATATTTATTTTCTTTTACATTTCTTGAAATTCTGTGAAAATCACTAAAACAGTGAAGTCACGGGGATGATGTATTCAGTATGGGCTGCAGTAGTTATTTATTACAAATGAACATATTTTTCAAAATTTAGATGGGCATAAAACTGTCTTCCGCATTGGTTTCTTTTAGATTATATTATAGTTGTTAAAGTGTAACTAAAGTAGTTTATTTAACTAACAGGGGTGGGGGTCAGTGGGGTTACATCTGAAATGCACAAATAACAACAAAGAGCGATGAAAAACAGATTATTTTTAACAGATGAAATGGACAAGCAACATCTGTAAAGATCAATATTCCTTGATTATGGAGTCAGTGGTCTGAGAGCAACACAACAGCAAAAATAACATCAATTTATGTGGCCAAAAACATGGAAAGACATTGACTGTGCAGCCATGCTCTACTTAGAGCTGTCAGCTGATCTTGAATACAATGGGATTAGTCTCTAATGTCAATAGCTTGATATAAGCTTATTTTCTTCATATGTGCCATATCCTCCAAATGTTGACCGGGATATCAGTCATGTCGTCATGAAGCATAATTTCTAGGGCATGAAGATGGTTACTACCCTTTGCATTGAAAATGTTAAATTGAGCAAAGTGCTGATATTATCCGAGGAATGAATAAAGGCAAAGAAAAGAGAATTTTAAAGCGCATCTCAAAGAATTTTCCATACAAAGTTATATGTCTTGGCATTATCTTACCAGCTTGAAATACTTGCGTAATTAGAATAGAAAATTCTTTATAATTTAAAATATTCATGCCATCTGCATCACCATTCCAGTGTCCACCACTGGCTCACCAAAAAATACACTATTGAAGATGAGGTATTGACAACATAAAGTAACTTAAACGTTTGCTTAATTAGCTAAAAATGTGCTACGGATGCTCTGATTATTTTTTCAAACTTTAGGCAATATTATCTAAACTTGTTTCGAATAACTTACTTTCAAAATGGCTCCGCCTAACTGTTATCGCGGGAGTTTAAATTTACAAGTTTTATACAATATTACTGCTAACGCAAAACAGCATGCAAGCGATATAGAATTCCAAGATAAATTTTTGAATGTTATTTATGAAGAGTGTTTTCTTGTCCTTTAACAGAATTTAAATCAGTGCACATCTACGTGTATTTGTTCTTCAACAGTTAGCATTAAGTTGTAGATTCCTTTACCATACTTTACTATACTTGGGCAGAACTATAAAGTTGGAGTGAGTAAGCAGGCCTAACTAGCATGTTGATGATTGTGGCAGAACCAGAACTTAGCTAATGTCAGCTAAGATGAGGTAATGGACCAGAGATAAGTCACTCATCCATTTTCTAATGAGACCCAACATTTTTTAATTTCGGTCGCTAAGCACCTACAGTGATCACTTAACTATTTCTGTCAGGCATTATAAAACGCTCATAAATCTTCAGTGAAAATTCTGAGTTACATAGCCAAGGATTTGAATCTTAGGTCTTTTGAGTGTTACTCAGACGTTCTGGTCTGCTTGTTCTTTCTTAATAAGCTTTTCACAGTTTCGTTGTGCGCATGCGCAGTTGCTGTAGGTAAGAGGTTAAGTATACCTCAGCAACGCTTCTTAACTATAACCGTCACATGACGTGTGTAAAGCAAAGCCGTCTGCCACATCAGTTCAGTAACTTCAGTTGTTTTACGTCTACTTTACTTAATTATGTATTAGTCCGCGCAGTATCGCTGGGACTGTGAAAAGCTTATTCAAAAAATCGCAAGAAAACTTTATGAAATCAAGCAGTACTTGTGAGCATTTGATTAGAGAAAAGTCATACGAGAGTAAGCCAATCGGTCACGCAGTGGTCAACATGTTTAATCAGTTATCAAACAGCAATGAGTTCAAGCCTGCTGACCTTGGACATATATCAGATTATAAGTATTTTTTGAAGCAGTTTTGTTATTTGTTGATTGAAAATAGAAATCAGTTTTTTTGTAAACGGAAAACAGAGTAATCTTCACCATCACTGCTTTATTTTCATTTCATTGTGTTTCTTGTTCACTTCCTTGCAATTTGCAGTAATGACAATTTCTTCTCGCTGCTAATTTCTCTAAGTAAAATCGTGTTATTAATCATTTGATTGTGCAGTCGTATTTTTCGAATACCCCGAGGTTGGGATTTGCCGGGAAATGACGCAGAAATGTAATCATTTAGCAGTTTACCGTAACAGCTGCGTGTGATAGAGCAAGAAGAACCTCTGGAGATTTATAAGCAACAAGTCTTAGCAAATCTTGAGCTATTTATAACCGAAAGATTGAAAATGAAATGTGTTTACTATGTAGCGCCTTCTTGTCATGTGATCTTTTGTATATGCATCCTGACTGAGTTCTTTCCTTCCACTAGTTTTTAAAATCCGTTTTGCATTTGCGTTTAAGCCGTTGCTTGTTTTGTATGTCTCTTATAAAAATACATTTTATAGTATTTTATGCACGAGTTGTTCGAAATATAGCTGTTTATTGCGTACACTGCTTGATAGTCCAAAAAGTTAAAATTACTGTTTTCATATTAAAGATAAAGTAAAAAAAAATCAAAGAAAAAAGAGTGATAGCTTCGCATAGCAACTCGAGGATTTTAACCAAGCCAATATTTAAAGCAAAACCGGACCCAATCTTGAACTTTAGGTCAAAACAATCTACTCTATAAAATATTTGAAGGAAACATACTGTTTTTTCAAAAACGACTTACGTGAAAGAAATGTTACCACACAAATGCAATTTCGCGTTCGCGCCACGTGCAGTACTTCGCTGTTACATACATTTTACCATTCGCTAGTTAGATGGGTGCTAGCGCCTGCAGTTCGAAAACCGTTTCCACAGGAACAGGTGCTGTACCTCGCAGTTCAGAGATGTTAGTTTGTGACGTAGTGCACATGTTCGACAGCCTATGCGTGAGCACAGCAGTAAATTTGAAATTTGAGTTATATCTTAGGACTTGCTGAGTTTTAGCACAACACACTACATCTCTTACAATAGCATGGTACTTCAATTTTCGCTTTTGCAAACACGTGCAACACGCTCATGGAATGTTTGTGCTGTTGAAAATTCTGTTTGTTTGTGATGTCATCAATAGTTGGGCTCTCCTGCCGTTAATTAAGATTTTAATCTATTATTTAATTATCAGAAACGCTTTTGCAGTATTAATTGTGTTAAAATGTTTACTTTTTACCGTACTTGAAAATGGGGTAGTATATGAAAAATCATCATGTTTTCCTTTAAAGATAAAATAAAAAAGCAAAGAAAATTGAGTGATAACTTCGAATAACAACAGGAAGATTTTAATCAAGCCAACATTTTAGAAAATTATTATAGCACATAGTAAAAATTATTATAAAACGTTTACTTACATGAAGCTAAGAAAATTTTCTTTGAATTCTATATCACTTACATGCTGTCTGATTGCATGCAGAGCTTGTATTAAACTTTAAACTCCCGTGATGACTGTTAGGCGCAGCCATTTTAACGGTAAGTCGTGTGAAACAAGTTTAAATAACATTGCACAAAGTTTGAAAAGAAATCGTTACACATTTTTCGCTAACTAAGCAAAAGTTTAAATTACTGTATCTTGTCAGTAAGTTTAATAACACGTATTTAGCGAGCCAGTGGTGCACACTGGGAAGGTGGATCATGATATTTTTCCATTTGGCACAAACATTTTAACTAACTAAGAATTTTCTTTTCTAGTTACATAAGTCTTTCCAGTAGGCAAGTGTAATGCTATGTAATATAACTTTGTGTGCAAAGTTTTTTTGGACATAGTTTAACATTTCGTTTTCTGCCCTCGATTTACGTTGCGAGTATATGGCAACATGTAATGGCGCGGTCATTACAGTTTTGTGGGACATTTAAAATGAAAACAAACAAAAAATTCCTTGCATTTTTTATGTGATGACTGAGCATCCATTCACTGGCAAACCTCAGCATTGTTTAACTTTGTCGTGACCACCCGGCCATACACCTCACTCCACTGTATTACTACAGTATTATTAAGCTTACTTAATAGCACATAGATTCAAGTTTTATAATATATCCTGCTCCTTACCGCATCTTACTTTATTCAAACTTTTTTTAATTTCCTTATTCAATGGATTTTAAGTTAATTGGACTCGACACTACAGGAACTGAACTTTTTCAATCTCATCATTTTCAACTCACATTACCTTGTTTATTATCTTACAAAACAGCAGCATTCATGAATATTTGATTCTTAACAAAGAACAATCTCGATTATGGAAAATTTTGGCAAATTAAAATTCTCAGCGTGCGGTAGAAAAATCAATATTAGTGAAAAGCCAGTATGCAGAGAAGATGTATAAACCTAGACCTATCTTCATTTTATGTTTTACCGTGTAAAATACATTTTAAGTTAGACCTATCTCTCTCCAAGTCTGTCAGTATTTCTCTGGGCAGAGATTTGCCAATATTTGGCAGAGATTTGTCTACGTATGAAGACAGAGACACCTGGAGAGACGTTATCAAGTGTTCGCCGGCTGACAGATGAAAATCTACCAGGAGGATGGTGAGAAAGGTGAGAAAGAGATTTGCCAAAAGCAAAATATTTCACACCAAAAAAAAACGACATCGGAAAGTCTTGTAAAATTGAATTAAATAAAACAGATTGTTTTACAGTAGCACCTTGTATTGCAAACACATTCTTCAAAAAACAAAATACATAATTTTACGGTTGACTACCGCCATTGGATATCGACCCTTCGTGGTGTAAACGGTGGTGAATTCTAGGGTGTTTTGAGTACACTACGGGTTTTCCTTTGGCATGGTGTTTCTTCAAATAAAAATTTATAGGTTTAGTCTAGTGGTAACGCGTCCACTTTCGGTTTGGGAGGTCGTGAGTTCAATACTGCAGCCGCGTCGTACCAGAGACTTTAAAAATGATACCTGCTATTGCCCTGCCTGGTGCGTGGTACAGGATATTTAGGGTAAAAGTGGGGTAATAATAGTCTTGATCTTTCGTTTGAACAAGTGTCTCTCCACTTGCATATCGGTCAATATAAAACGTGTATGTTAAAAAAATCATGTTAAAATGAACGCAGTCAATCAACATTTATAGCACACATAATGTATTCCATAATTACGGTGCATTCACACCCAGTGTGAATGTAAATGTACCCTAATTCTTTTTCATGCACTAAAACATCCGTTGCCTCATTTCTTCCGGTGGATGCGCCCTTATTATCCAAGATGTCACTGGCTTATTATAGACACGTTCCATGCATGGCTTGACATTTCCACCATAATAGACCTGTGATCAAGAAAAGCTAATTCAATGTGTTGCGTTTTCATTTCAAAATTCATTTTCTTGGCTCCAAGGGCTGATTACCAGACGGTTGATTTCCTGAGAGTTGAGTTGTCGCCTACTTTAGCGTTGCAGAGTGAAACAGCCATTTTCTTAACTACCCCGATCCTGGATCCACCCATCCGCTTTGAACTACAGTAATTTTCACACCTGAAGGAAGCGCGCGAGGCTTCATTATACTGCCTTACCTGCCTGGGGGGTTGGCTTCTTAAGAACATAGCAAGAATACTGGTGATTATTTGTGCAGTTCTGTTGGGTTGTTTGATTGGAGATAATCCGCGGTTGTTGCACTTAGTGGAACGACTCGCAGTTTTTGCCATTTTATCCGCACGTCAACCAGTGATGACGCAAGCGCGTTTTTTTCGCACCGGCCACCGCGGCAAACTCATTATTTTGACAAAACGATGTTGTTCCGTCGACAGATTATAACAGGAGCAATTACGGAAGTGTTATTTTTCAATGATAATGATCAAACGACGACTTCGGATACTGCGCAGATTGCGACGTGTCGTCCGTCACTGAGAAAAACTCTGTTGCAAATTGATCTTTATTGCGATTCTGCAAGATAATTATTTTTAATGAAGTGAGAAGCAGCAACGCTTGTGAAATGAAGGAATATTACGCGTGTTTTCTATGCAATTTCCACTTGTCAGTTAAGAGGGGATTATTATCGGCTCCTTCGTTTACTCAATTTTATAAATTTCTGTGGGATTTTGTGAACAAATCCATGTTCAGTTTTCTGCTTAAATTTTTTTTGTTGAAACTGTAATTATTATTTTCAACAAGACATCGCATAGCGCTGTGTTGTTAAAAGGTAACAATATCTGTGGATCGTTACTCATTAAAGTTGAACCGTTGACACCTATGGACAGTTTTTTTATGAACCATTGACAGTTATGGACGGCACTGGACGATATTTTTTTGAAATATTCAATATGTATTTAAAGAAGAAAGACCCTTTTGCGTTCTACTGAGTGAGAGTTGAATCATTTTGCAAACACTTGAAACACTTGCAAAGTAAACGTAAACTGATGCAGCCATGGGTGCCATCAGATGATCTGAATTAAGTTTGTGCATTGGCGTACTGGAGAAAATTTCACAAGGGGATCATAGGGAATTTGCCCTGAAAATTTTCCAAGTTGCCCTAGTTTGAAGGGAGGGGTAATCATCTCCTGGCACAATAGCAATTGCAATAGTAATACAGCATATAAATGCAAGAAGTTCAAATTATAAAATCATTTATTAAAAAAAAATCAGGAGTCTAACAAGACACAAGCCGAAGGTTTGCATTTTCACTGAACAAACATGCAAATACTTTCGTAATACTTTTTCTAATGTTTCAGAAATTCAAAAGAAAAAAATGGCGGCGGTTTATGTTTTCTTTTTGCAAATATGTCTATAATTTTTCCAGCACATTGAGGAGCATGTACTTAACAAGTGTATAAAAAGTACTTATGAGGTTTAGTGAACTAAAATTGATAGCAGGCACTATTATAACTTTACAATTATTAAAAGTTAAAAGAGACGCTTTAGTTGCAGCCAGTGAAAAGAGGTGAGCCTAATGCAGTACGTAAGTAATTTTTGAACATCGAAATCTCAAATTTTGAAATTTCAAAACAGAATTATTTGCCCTGAAAATAATCAGCTTTAGCCCGGTAAATGTACAATTCATTTGCCCTGGGAGGGCAACACCCCCGACCCCCCGCCTCGTACGCCTATGATTTTATGCTTAAGACTTTGCGTCAGTTACAGAAGTCTATTACACGACAAAAAACGAAATTAATTCGTTTGCTGTCAGGGTTAATTGTAGATTTATATGGTAATTTCAACGGAATCAGTGATTGGAAGGCCCACAGGTAGTGTTTAAAACACCAGTATCGCCACCTGGAAATAACTATTGAATTAATAAAAGCAAAAGTACTTTAAAGGTAACCTATAATTGATGGTACCGTTTTTTGTTCCACCACTTTACATGCTTTGAGTGTTATGCGACAAAAACTCTTTCTCAAAACTGGTGTAGCCATTTATGAAAATTACTGTAGAAGCTGTTGCACCTTTCAGCTTTTCTCTTAACGAACTATGCGAATGTAAACGAGACGTGAGGATTTCTGTCTTGTTCTAGTTCTTGTCGCTTTTCCCCAGAGAGAGAGAGCGTCTTGTATTTCTCCGTTTGCATTCATTGATTCGTCTTTAACACGAAGCTGTATTCGAAGTCTGTTAATAATTGAGACGGTTTAATCAATGTACCTGAAGGGAATTCAAAAATCTCGCTGAGCAGTGAGAAAGAGAGTTTAAAAATTCCCAGTTATTGAGCAGTAAATAGCGTCTAGTTGATCGCTTGACAAGCAGCGTCCGTCTGGCAGTATCTTCAAATGTTGTTGTCGCCATCATGGTTGCACCGTAGTGGTAAAGTGGTGTTGATCTTTAAACATTTTTCTTCCCTTGAAAGATGGAGACGCAACTTAGCATTTGTAAAAGCCAGGTAAAAGTAATGGATATTTCCTTTCGAGTGGCCATTGCCGACGACAGTACGTTGTCTACTTTGCAGTGTTTTGGAGAAGTCAATCCCTAAAAGCGTTTTGACAGGCTGAAAGGATATGAATTTATACTAGGCGCATAGAGACCGAAGAATTTCTTTGTCGAACTGTAGTAGTTTGTGGGAAATGAAGATCACGTGATTTTAAATTCGTCGAGTGTTTTAACGAAGCCTTTGCAAGAACTCTTAATGAGTTGCGTACCACGTACTGAAGACATCCATGTATTGAATAAAGAGAAAAAACAAATTATGGCTGCCATAAAACGTGTGGTGGCTGTTAGAAATACGTTTTAAGCTGGTGTATTCCAACATTACGAGTTTTCTTAGTGCCTTTGGCTGAATTGTGTGACTGAAGTGGCAAACCAGTCGCTTACCAGATCTATCACTGCTGCCCTATCGGGACTCAATTTAATCACATCGGTAGTGTGTGTTAAGCGAATGTGAATACAGTTATTATAGATATATTTGTAAAACGCAGTAACTGTTGGTGTTTAGCTAAATTTCAGAAACAGCTCAACTTATCTTTTCAATTTTCGGTTAAGTTGAATTGTGACTTAACGGTGTATCGTCCACGAGCTCGAATAATGTGAGTTCTATATATGTAAATGAGTGCATGTACTTATATGACAGATGCGTTTTAAACACACTGTAAGTTGTTAATGGGCAGCAAACTTTAGAGGCTAGAAGCAGGACTCGTGTATCAGTTTTCGGTTTAACCGAATTATATGAAGTAACCTCGGTTTAATCGAATTATACAAATTAACCTCGGTTTAATCGAATTGTGCGAGTTAACCATGTATCGTCGCCGGGCTCAGGACAGTGTTGCGTCGGAAATGTGGCAGCGATTGTTCAAGCGATGGCAACTTTTGCGGGATGCTATCCCGGATGCCTGCGGAGGCGATGAGGTAGATATAACCGATGAAGGGATAACCATTTCCATTTGCGGTTTGATAAAGCGGCGAAGGTACGGTAAGATTGCGTAACATTTCACGCACGTTTAGTTGCTGTTGTTTGTGGATTTTATTACACAGTATGACTAAAAAATATTCCATACTTGTATGTCCCATTTCAGTGAAGACGCGCAGCAAAATGCCCCGACGAGAAATTCCTTGCGGCATTCCTCACGAAAATGAAAGACATTGTTTTATATGGCGCATTTCACAGTGAGGACGCGCGGTAAAATTCCTCGTGCAGTTCCTCGTGAGGAATTCTGCTGCCAGCTAGAAGCTATGCATCCTCCTTGTGAGGAATTTTGCCGCATGGAAGAAATACTGCATGTTCCATTTTCGTGAGGAATCCTCGCAGAATTTTGTCTTAAATTTAACTACTCAATTACTTCTTTCTTATTTAACGAACTGCAGTTAATACATTTCAGCATAAAATTCTAAGATTTAATCTCTCTTTTAACAGACTGACGATTTTATGTTTTATTAATACAACATTGACGGCCATATTCGTGAAAAGAAAAATAATGCGCGCGTATTTTTATTTGATATATGTACGTTTTCAGATTTTGAAGTGTTTAGTAGAACTTTTCTAAAAAACTAACAGGTCTGACATTACATTGACTAACATTATTAATTGCACTTTTTATATGAATAATACAGCAAGTATAACTTAATTTGGGCATAGTTATGTAGTATAAAACTCACAAAGTAGCTGTAGCTAAGTAGACGCTCGGAAAAACACCAGCACGGTTTCATTGTGAATTGAACTTTCTTGTTGCATGGTAAAGAGTCAGGTTCTGTGAGTCAGGTTTCCTTGCGTCTTGACTGTGAAATGAACCTAACAGTGTTCCACGGCTCGTTTCTGTAGGTAATGCAGGAAGCTTTTAAGGATATATGTACAATAATGACTTTAAAAACTTAAACGATACTAAATTCCCGATACAATACGATATGGATAATCTGTTTGCCAGACGCTACGATAAATTATTTCGAACGATAAAAACGACCTTGAGAGTGCGGTTAGTTATTATGTAAAGTGTCTCAGGGTACGGAAACTTCCTGTTTCCCGATTAATGTATAGATACATGTAATTTATGACAAGGTTCTTTTGTCTAGTCATATACATGTAATAATATTAACGTGTGGGTCGTGACAGACAAATACATTACTTATTCATCTATTGCTACGTAAAATATTTATTTATGTGAGTTGCAGGGTAATAAATGACAAGATTCTCTTTGTTTAATCGTAAAATAATATAAATATGTGAGGTGCGACAGACAAATATATTACGTATTTATATATTTAATATATTTATTTATGTGAGCTATACTGCCTGCACGTAACTGGAAAAATACCTTTAAAGGAAGACAGGATGATGTTTCATATACTACCCCATTTTCAAATCCGAAAAATGTATATATTTTAATACAATTAATGCTGCAAAAGCGTTTCTGAATTATAATCTAAATTATAGATTTAAAAAACATTGCACGAGCGTGTTGCGCGTGTTTGCGAAAGCGAAAATTGAAGCACAGTGCTACTGTAAGATATTCCGTGTGTTGTACTGAAACTAGACGAGTTTTGAGATAAAAATTCAAATTTAAAATTTACCGCTGTGCTCACGGCATTGGGCTGTCGAACGTGTGGAGTTCATCACAAACTAACAGATTTGAACTGAGAGGAACAGCACCTGTTTTTTGTGCAAAACGCTTCCGAAATGTAGCCGCTACTGCCCGTCTAACTAGTAAATGGCGAAATGCATCTAACAGCGAAAAACTAGTGGGGCGAATGCGAAATTATGTTTGTGTGGTAATAATTTTTTCACGTAAGTCATTTTTGAAAAAAATAGTACGTTTCCTTTCAACATTTTAAAGAGTAGATAGTTTTGACCTACAGTTTAAGATTGGATCCGATTTTTCTTTGAAAATGCTGCACTTGGCATCCGTGTGCCAGTAAGCTGACCGAAGAAAGCTGCTATTGTAGAAGGAAAGTACAAGAAAATTATTCAAACAACCCTGTAAGAAACGCAAGGAAAGCAAAGTGAAGTGATTTTACGAAGGTGAGCGTTAAGCAGCGATACGCGCCAAATTCTATGTGCGATAACGATATTCCTAGAACATTATCCATACGATAATGTTAAAAAAACAAACTTTTCGTATCGATAATTATCGATACATATCGTTATCGTTAACAACTCTTATCATCTTAGGTGCTTCCCCGGTCTGCTGCCACATGCCAAGTGTTCACGTCACTTATGTCAAGTGGAGTATTTAGTAAGTCTTTCTTCAGAACATCTAAATATGTTATCAACTGTCCTCCTCTTGGTGTAATGCTGTAGTAAGTGGAGAATACTGTGGTAATCTAATGATATATCCAATCCATCTGAACCGACGCTTCTGTATGACGTCACTCTATTGCTTCTTGCTCATTAAATTATATAGATTTTGATTTGAGATTTTTTTGGTCATTTTATACTCAACATCTTTCTGTACAAGCGTCTTTGGAAGGCGACGATTTGATTTTTCTGGTCAACTTTGACTGTCCACAATTCAGAATTATGCAAAAATGCAGGTTCTGCTAATGATGACAAAACATGTAGTTTAGTTTTTGTGGTGAGATTCGGATTTCCAAAGGTCTTTGTAAGCTTAGAATATTCAGCCAGGGCTAATATTTTTTGCGTCTTGTGTCAGCTTCGTTGCCTAGTAAACTAGCCAGATATTTGCATTTCTTCTAATGCTGATAAGTGCATAAGCATCTCTAATGCACAACCAGTAAGTTGGAGCTAGGGTTTTATTGTGTATACAGACTTATGCCACACTGGTTATCAAGATCGAATAACAATTGTACGCTGTCAGTCTACAGTATCATTTAGTAAAGTTGTATAGCTCACCTTCTTGTTCGAGTGAACCACTTGTGGGTCTTTGCTATTCTGTCAGTTTTCTCTTTGGAATTACTTTTCACTATAGGCCAGTGGTTCCTAACCTGGGGTACGCGTATCCCTTGGTGGTACGAAATAGCTAAGCCAGGGTACGCAAAAGTTGTGTCGTGTAACACATCAGAATTTTCTTTTTTGCCATAGAGTGTACACGTATGTAGTACGAATTTTATGGGAGTAACGGCTTCGTGGTGTGAGGAAAGAGTGTGCTACAAGATTTAAGTCCATGAACATCATGATTGTCTGTATTTTAAAAGGTCATTGTTTTTGCAACACAATAGCGTTTTTCGGGTAATTCACTGCGCACTGCCTATCGTTGTAATAAAGATGTTAATTTATTATGTAAAATAGACGTTTGGCAAGGCAAATCTGTTGGTGGATGGCGGTAGGCGAGTTGGCGGTTTTCAGAGAAGCTCGCGTCAACGAACGGCGGCCATTGAGGCTACTTCACAGTTCGACTGCAAGTGCGTTTTCTGATGTGGCATCCGATCGTCTTTTTTCTTGTATTTTGTTCTTGAATTTGGCGTTTCGTTTATCGGTTTTGCTTGTATAGTTAAATCATAGCAGTAAAAGTGTTTTCTTGAGACTCATATTGCTAAAAAATGTTAAGGAGTACACGCAGCAGATCGCTGAATTTCGAAAGGGTACTTGGCTAGTAAATGGTTAGGAACCACTGCTATAAGTCAACCACACGAGTGCAAACGTTTACGTTTCCCTGGCGGTTATAACATGATATACAACTTAGCGCCATCTTGTATGTTGAATGAAGCGCGTCTACACTATCATGCAAGTTTTCCCAAGTGTGACTTCGTCACTGTCAGGACACTTTTCTACACTGGGAGTTAGACTGTCAGTGCATCCACTTCTGAATTTTATAAGTCACTCAAAGGTTTTTCTGCAAGAGAAACTTAAATTGTAAGGAAAAGGGGTCCTACTTCCTAGTGGAACTTAAAATCTAATGTGAAAATTATCTCACCCGAGTTGGGTTGTTGAAGCATTCTCATAATCTTATATAAGTACAACAGCTTTTGGGCTGACACACGTTTAAATCTAGTTGGATGCACTTGATTGTAATTGCTTATAATTTGTCTGTGTCATGATGTCAACAAATTTTCTTTTCTACTTAGTTTATTATCGAATAGTTGAAAACGTGCGTGTATTCAACCCAAAACACAACTGTTGCCAAGTTTCCGACTTCATTTTCCACGACTTTGCTTTTTGCAGCTCAAAGGAAAACTGGGCGATTTTTCACATTCTACCCCATTTTGAAGTATGGTAAAAAGCATACATTTTAACACTCACACTAGAATGCCAAAGTGTTTCTAATAATTAACTAATAGGCTATAAAGTTTAGTAATGGCGAGCGAGTCCAAATAGTGATGACATCACAGTGAACATAATTTTTAACAGCACAAACATTCCATGAGCGTGTTACACGTGTTTGCGAAAGCAGAAATTGAAGTGCAATGGTACTGTGCAACATTCAGTGTGATATACGTTTATAAATATAAATTTCAAGTTTGCCGCCATGCTAACGCATGAGCTCTCAAACATGTGTGGCCCATCACAGCCGAACTGCATTTCAACTCGGAGGTACAGTGCCTGTGTTTTGTGCACGTTTCCGAGATGCAGACGCTAATGCCCATCTAACTTGAAATTAGGTTTTTGTCGTAATAAATTTTTCATGTAAATCCTTTAACAAATGGTATGTTCCCTTTCAATATTTTATAGTGCAGATTGGTTAACAGCTATAGTTTAAGTTTGGGTCCAGTTTCCCTTTAGCAAAGTCTTTGTGACTTTCATTCAATAGTGAAGCGCTACTAACCTTCACAGGAGCTGAAGTTGATTGATTAAACCATATAAGCCGCATTATATTCTCTTCTAATCAGGAAACCAAACTTCAGTGGGACCCTCTGCGTATAACACAGATATTGTACTAATTGCGCCGCAGAGGAAACGTGGAAAATAGCACATGTTACATCCCTTTGTGACAAATACCTTTTCTATTATTTCACTTCATGCTAACGTTGTCTGCTAAATGAGCGACGGTAAATAAATCTCAAGTGTCTTTGTCTTTCGTCTTTTGATCTTTTGAAGTCTAGTTTGCTAGAAAAACTTAAACAAAAACATGTTCTTGCCTTTTAAGTATAATTCTAATACTGCACAAAAGCAACGTGAAAAATGTGCAAAAATTCGTTTGAATTCGTCTGAAGATGCTTTTCAGACATTAGCACTTTTGAACCTCTAAAATCACTTTTCAGAAATATAATAAAAATTATGCTTAAAAAGTGATAGCTAGAGTAGTTTGGTAGTTAAAGTGCGCGAAAGTGTAAAACCACGGAAGAGTTTTAGCAAGAATTTAAATTACCAGTTGGTTCGACTATCGTTGGAAGTGTGTCAACTTCTGTGGTTGTGTTGTGTTTAGAAGCTTTTATCAAAACTATCGAAGTTTTTACAACAAAACTGATTAATTCTTTTCAGTTTTTACTTTATTGATCTGTTTTATAATTATGTCGTATAATTGATGCCCAAAATTTATCTTTGAAGTAGTTTGGAATGCTGACCCGAGATGGCGCCAGAGAGTCATATTTCTCAAAACTTACTGAAGTCCTGTTTGAGTATGAGTCAAGTGTAATTTGTACTTTGTGGGGAAACAGAGATCGTTGAGATAAAAGTTTTCTGCTGTGAAATAATTATTTTCATACAATTTTTTGTTGAAAGAAGCCCGCAAAAGAAAGCCAAGTAGAAAACATAAGAAGATCTGGGCTCCAGTGTCGAAATCATGGCTGTGTGTTAGTTAGAAAGCTTGGGCAAAATTTTGCCTAAAGAAGTTGGCTCAATGTAACTGGAAACTGGGAGCAGTAAAAATTATACCCATGGTGCGAATCGAACCTTATTTATTGGAATGCATCAGTTATACACTTAGAGGCTTATTAATTAATAAGATGCGGCCTGCTTGCAGTGAAATTTTATGAATCACTGATGTGGTTTTTCAAAAACAAAAAAAAACTGAAAATTAGAAAGTGTTTAGCTAAGAGGTCGTAAATGGATCCGATTATAATTCTTTTCTCTTTCAGCTTTACTGTTGTATCAGGTATAAGTGATAGCAAGCCAATATGCATAGGATTTAGTAATAAATTATTACCCATACAAGTTCCTGTCCATCTAAAATCGCTTTACTTTCACAGCAACAATAACGAGTATCAATTATTCTTGGTTACTATGACAACCGAATTTCTTAGCTCAGAATGCATTGCGGTAGGTCTCTTATAAATCAAAGTTTTAATTGCCCTATTATGTGCGTTTTGATAAATTATCAAATTTCTTAAATGCCAAAGAGAGATTCTAATGTCATTCAATGATTACTTTCATTCGGTTTGTTATCCACTGCTGTGTTAAGAATGACGTGATTAGCTTCTTGTTGATGCTTTTTTTGGAAACATGGGACAAGCGAAACTTTGCCTTTCTTTAAAGGTAAACCGGGCTCAATCTTAAGCTATAGTTCAAAACAATCTACCTCACAAAATGTTGAAAATAAACACTGCTGTTTTTTCAAGAATGAAAGAATGAAAGAATTATTACCACATAATCGTATTTAAACTTTCTCGCGACTAATTCTTTGCTGTTACATGCATTTCGCCTTTCGCTAGTTAGATAGGTGCTAGCGCCTGCAGTTCGAAAACAGTTTCCACAAGAACAGGTGCTGTACCTCTCAGTTTAGAGGTGTTCAGTTATAACGTAGTGCACATGCTTTGGAGCTCATGCGTGAGCACAGCGGTAGATTTTAAGTTTGAATTTTAAGCATAAAAGAAAAGAGGTCGATAAGAAAAGGTATAAAAGTGAAATAGATTTCCTATAATTGATTTGGTAGTGATAGCATGCATTCAGTTAACGTTGCCGGAAATTGAAACTGAAAAATGCGTAGATAGGCAGCCCGAGGAAAATCCGGATATGTGTAAAATCTACGTGCTATATATGGCATATTTAGCGCATAGTGATTCGTTATTGCCTATTTCCGATATATTTAACCAAACCTCATTTAACGTGGTTAATATGGCGTAATGCAGAAAGTATGTTAAAATTTACGAGGCATTTTTAATATGTGTTATGAACTGATGATTGCAGGTGAAAAATTATAGCTGTATCCATCTAATATCAAACTTTTTATTTTGTACCGAAACTTTGCAAAATTGTGCAATACTGATTGATACTGCGTTACAACTTCTGAAAACAGTGATGACAGTGTTTTTTATAAAAGTAAAGTCATGTTAATTAACTTCGTGTTCTCTTCGTGGGGAAATGAGAAATAAAAGGGTTCGTTTTAATTAAAATCTTATCGAATAAGAAAAAATTAAAAATATTAAATGTATTTTCTTGGTTTTTATTAATTTTTTGTCGTACGTCTTTCTCTTGATAGTTACTGAACATTTTACAGCTAAATGAAATCAAAATTGTTGCGTTGCTGACAGATGTACACTTTTTTGCACGCCAAATTTTCACATCATTCGCTAGATATTAACGCATTAAATCGAGAGGTGGCGTGGGTCTATCCACGGCATTTTTTCTCAACGCAGCCTTCTCAAACCTGTATTCAAATCAAATTTGAAACCTACTCAAAAAAGTCATTCGTTCATTCCTTCATTCATTTACAAATCTGCCATCTCGCGACCACATGCTTGTAAAAATAGTTCTCTGTTTGCCTCCATTTTAAGCAGGATGTCTGCAATGTGTGCCTAAATAAAATTTATTTGGCTAAAGTTTACAATTCCCCACACACAAGAAATTAGTCCCTGAAGCGGATTAGGATTAGGGTTGGGTTAGGGTATTTAAATTGTGTATGGAATTGCAAACTCCTTCCATTTATTTATATTTATATTTATTTATATTTGTATATTTAGGCGCATGTAGAAAGTGTTAGGTCTGTCAAATTATATTTACTTAAATAATGAATTACTTTTTGTTACTCACAGGAAGATCTGTTGTCGTTTTTTTCTTGTACAATTTGTCCTGTTTCATTTTATAGTTTTATTAGTTTCTGATTAAAATATATATTGATTTATTAGTGGCCAGTTTTCTTCTGTTACAGTGTTTGCGAAACGCTCTTTAATTGAAAATCGTTCAAAGTATTTTGTGTTTGGGCAAACGTTGCAGGCATGGTGCTAAAATACAGGCAGGCAGAGAACTATTTTGACATGCGTCTGGCCGCGAGATCGCAGATTTGTAAGTGAATGAATGACTTATTTTGAGTAAAAAGTTTGAGTGTGAGTTATAGATGGTAGTGTTGACAATAGGCCCATGTTAGCTCTCCATTTATGCGTTAAAATCTATCGAATATCGTGGCGTGCAAGCGTCTTGCGAAAAAAGAATATAGTAGTAGTAGTAGTAGTAGTAGTAGTAGTAGTAGTAGTAGTAGTAGTAGTAGTAGTAGTAGTAGTAGTAGTAGTAGTAGTAGTAGCAGTAGCAGTAGCAGTAGCAGTAGCAGTAGCAGTAGCAGTAGCAGTAGCAGTAGCAGTAGCAGTAGCAGTAGCAGTAGCAGCAGCAGCAGCAGCAGCAGCAGCAGCAGTAGCAGTAGTAGTAGTAGCAGCAGCAGTAGTAGTAAATTTATTGACTGGTGGCAATCCATTCACAACAGTTACTATTAATTTTAAAAACTGCAACTTAGGTTAGTTAAAAGATTGAAATTCTGATTTCATCCACCACTATAAACTCTCCTAACGAGTCTGTAGTATTATATGCTAGCTATTACGTTTGACGTCTCGGAATGGGAAGAGGAGGAAAGTGAAAGGGCTGCAGTAATTTACTCAACGTTGCTGATGTACTGCTTCAGGCGATTAGTGAAGGCCTGCCAACATCAATCTGCCTCGTTCAGTTTGCCTCTAATATGATTTAGGGACAGGTAAAATGGTCGAGCAGAGGCTGGGAAAGAGGCGACAAATTAAATTGCGAGGAATGAAGTGGTACGAGGATTGTGGGTTGTATAGTTTTAGCGCGTGCTCATTCTGGACTATAGGGAATGCTTTAATGGTTACCAGGAAAGTTTGCATTTAGTTAAAGGAAAGAACAAGTCGCTCAGTATGTTGGGTCTATTTTACTGTTATCACTTAAACTTTGAAAAATATAACAAAGAAATTTACAAATTCTGTCTGTAAAGCATAAATTTAGAATATACTATCTCTGAATAGAAATTTTCAGGCGTAGTGGTTGCCGCCATTCACTTGAAAATCATGACGTAACTGGGAGTCTTCGTGACTTTAAGCGCGTCGTGGCTTTCCGTAAGCCGCGTTGCTTAAACTAATTCAAAGTTCTGCGACTTACCTAATGTTCACGCAAGAATATAACAGTCAGCTATCTATGCACTTTTAATGGAGAGTGACAGTGCGCTACATTTCTTCAGGACGAAAGGCGTCATTGGAAGAATGGACATTAAAAATGGGACCGCCCACGCATGAAGTGATCGCGACTTTAAAGTGATTTTGCTAGTTACAGAAGGCGCTTATGCCTAACTAACCAGAAGGCTTTGCCTTTCCTTTGACTACTAAATAAGCAACTAGAAAGGAGGGGAGGCGGCCCAGAACAATAGGTAACGTTCGGAGTTACGTGCGTTGGACGTTTCGTTAAGACACCACAAACACTCTATTCTAATAATTTCTGATACGTGCTGACTCGTTTGTTCAGTGAATCATTTCACTTAAGCATAGTTCACAGACATGTATACCAAATAGAAGCAAGCGAAACAGTTTTTAATATTACTGATAAATTCTTGGTTTAATTGGTTTATATAAGAACTGAAAGCAATTTACTTTATTTCAAAACAACAGCAAAGTTGTTATACTGTAATTACAAACAAGTATTAACCAAACGTTTCTAGATAACCTAAGATAAACAGAAGACTAGCTAGCCCAACCCAGGTGTAGGAAAAGGATGAAAGATAAGTATACTCATCAGCTGTAGTAACTGCAGTTGCATGCTGTCGGTTTGCAACATTTGACGTTTCCCATCACTCTGGAAGCTGGAATAACGAGTCTAACCGGTTATGTGAACTTCATGGAGTCTTGAGCAGTTACTCCTCCAAAGCTTCAGCAGTGGGGTGGAATCTTACATGGCCACTTCTCCAATGTTAGTGGAGTGTACAGGAGTTGTGGGCGGTTACTTTTCCAGTCCTAGTGGAGTGCTGTGGAGCCCTGACCCGTGGAGCACGTGAAACTACATTGATACAACATCTGGTCATAGCCTGGTTGTTTCTGCTCCAGATCTCCCGATCTTCCGTTTGTAGCACTACGTCAGATAACGAATAATAGCCAGTTTACTGATGTCTTCGCCTCACGGCTCGGACACCCAGCCTTTGGTGTGTCACTGCCCTTTAATCACTTTCTGTCGCCACAGTAATTAAGTCTTGACTTCAGTTGTTACTAAATATTCGTCGGGAGCCATGTTGGACGACTTTCACTGGCTTAGCACGTTCGACACTGTCTTGAACCTGGTTTCAATTTCTAGATCAGATAAAAGTAGGATGACCTTGTCTTGTAGCACGACGATTTATTGGCTAGATAATCTGTTCAGTTGAGTGTTTAACCAATTGCTTGCCTTCTTGGGAAGGACATCTAGAACAGGTATGAAGTGGGACCCTTCCCAGAGCTAAGTAGATGCGTGCTCATATCTACAGTCACAACTTGCTTTATTATGGTAGGTAAATTCGCTTAATGAGTAATTAACTAATGACTCATTCAATTAGCATAAGTAATTGACTAAGTTAAACTATTAATGCAGCCTAAGTATGTGATATCACACTACGCAAAAGTCACACTAGAATACAAAGTCAATGATATTAAAAGGGGTTGCAAATTTATTTTACTATTTATTAGGCACAAAAAATAAATACATGAGTAAAAAAAGTAAAAAAAAAATGCTGCGGTTGTTCTTATATTCCAAATTGACGTCAAGGACGTCACACAGGTGTCTCTTTCAGCATTAGACCTACGTATGTTAACAGTAAGAGTTTTGCATTTTGTTTATTGATCAAATATTGACTATTACTACGTTAGAAAATATTAGTTATTTTATTTTTTGCTTATTACGCGAAGGCAGTCACTGTTCAGAAACGGTTTTGTATCCGAATTTTAATTCGCTAGTCGCCCGAATTTGATCACAGTCCTGAGCAGTAAATGTATTTAACTTAAAATTAAAGTGTTTCAGTAGCACTATAGTTGAATTTCCGCTTTTGTAAACGGTGTGCAACGCGCTCATAGAATGTTTGTGCTGTTGAAAATTAAGTTCACTTGTGATGTTGAGCTCACCCGTCAATTAAATTTTAACCTATTATTTAATTATCAGAAACGCTTTCACATTATTATAGATGTTAAAGTGTACACCTTTTACCATATTTCAGAATGGGGTAGGACCACGTAGGATATAAAAAATTGTACTGTTCTCCTTTAAGAAATCGTCTCACACAAAGTTAGTGTCCGCTCAGGGCAAGAGCCTACAGTAGAGATATGCAAATGCAAACTGCTTTGCGACAGAAAAATTAAATTCTTGTAATTAGTTTGCTAATGACAGGAGCTCACGGCTAACATTTTTCTTAAAATAAATGAAATTGTTGTTATCAGGAAAATAATTTTGTGATACCCAATTTCACAGATAGGATGCCCGGGTGAAAAACATGAGAAGCAGCATATGTTGCTGTGAAGTAACTGCAAAGAAGTTGACGTGTGTGTTTTATCAATGCGTTTCTACGTCGAGAGCCTCAGTAATCAACATAATGGTTGGAGGCAAGTTTATATCCGTTTTACTAGCAAAGCGTTGCACATTTTACGTTGCTATTATAATGCATTGCCACCTGGTTTCACTATATAAAAAACTAGTTTGCAAACGCCAAGTAGTTGCAAACTAGGTGGAAAGTATTCGCACTATTGACATTGGTGGGATTTAAATGAAACGTGTCTGCAGCTCCAAATAGTTGTACACGAGGTGTAAAATACTAGCATTGTTGACATTTGTGGGATTGTCCGTGAGCATCAAGTAGTTGCACACTGGATGGAAAGTATTCGCATTACTGACATTGGTGGGATTACTGCATAAGAAACTTGTCTGCAAGCTCCAGATAGTTTCACACGAGGTGAAAAGTACTAGCATTACTGACATTGGTGGGATTACTGCATAAGAAACTTGTCTGCAAGCTCCAAATAGATTCACACGAGGTGAAAAGTACTAGCATTACTGACATTGGTGGGATTACTGCATAAGAAACTGTCTGCAAGCTCCAGATAGTTTCACACGAGGTGAAAAGTACTAGCATTACTGACATTGGTGGGATTACTGCATAAGAAACTTGTCTGCAAGCTCCAAATAGATTCACACGAGGTGAAAAGTACTAGCATTACTGACATTGGTGGAATTACTGCATCAGAAACTTGTCTGCAAGCTCCAAATAGTTTCACACGAGGTGAAAAGTACTAGCATTACTGACATTGGTGGGATTACTGCATAAGAAACTTGTCTGCAAGCTCCAAATAGTTTCACACGAGGTGAAAAGTACTAGCATTACTGACATTGGTGGGATTACTGCATAAGAAACTTGTCTGCAAGCTCCAAATAGATTCACACGAGGTGAAAAGTACTAGCATTACTGACATTGGTGGGATTACTGCATCAGAAACTTGTCTGCAAGCTCCAAATAGTTGCACACGAGATGAAAAGTACTAGCATTACTGACATTGGTGGAATTACTGCATCAGAAACTTGTTTGCAAGCTCCAAATAGTTGCACACGAGGTGAAAAGTACTAGCATTACTGACATTGGTGGGATTACTGCATAAGAAACTTGTCTGCAAGCTCCAAATAGATTCACACGAGGTGAAAAGTACTAGCATTACTGACATTGGTGGAATTACTGCATCAGAAACTTGTCTGCAAGCTCCAAATAGTTTCACACGAGGTGAAAAGTACTAGCATTACTGACATTGGTGGGATTACTGCATAAGAAACTTGTCTGCAAGCTCCAAATAGTTTCACACGAGGTGAAAAGTACTAGCATTACTGACATTGGTGGGATTACTGTATATCACACATGTCTGCTGCAAATGCCAATTAGTTGTGCACTAGATGGAAAGTGCGCGCCTTATTAATTTTAGCGAGACAACTGTAAATGAATGTCTGCAACCACTAAGTTTTTGTGCTCATTACATATTTAAAACAAATCTTTTACTGATGCTAAAATTCTAGATTTTAGTTGCACCCGATTTCGTTTGTATGATAACCGCGATTTTGTTTTGTTGCACCCTGTACGCTGGGTTTTTGTAACTTGCTGATGACGTATTTTAATGGGACAGAGCAGTTCAGCGTTCTGTGCAACTGAATGATTTCATTGCACATTTCCTTTTAGTATATTGAATAAGCTTAATGTTCCCATTCACCTTGCATTATGGTACGAATACCTGCTTAACAATTATACGTCAGTCTTTTCATTTTGTTTGGAAAAATTCATTTATTATTAAAAGACGTCAGCATTGTGCAGGCGCATATAACTTATACTTGTTAAAAAAGAAAATGTGTAGGTTTTTAACCGATTTACCTTTTAGTTGTGCAAACAGTCCACAAATAACGTCGAGGATAAAAATCCGATTAAAAAGGTCAGAAAAACAAGATTAACATGTTTAAAAATGTGTTACTTGTTTTAATACAATAGACATGGCATGGCGTGTTGAATGTTTAAAGCAAAACCTGTCGATTGTGTAGACATTAGTTCAAAATAAGGTTATCATACAAACGAAATCGGGCGCAACTAAAATCTAGAATTTTAGCATCAGTAAAAGATTTGTTTTAAATATGTAATGAGCACAAAACTTAGTGGTTGCAGACATTCATTTACAGTTGTCTCGCTAAAATTAATAAGGCGCGCACTTTCCATCTAGTGCACAACTAATTGGCATTAGCAGACATGTGTGATATACAGTAATCCCACCAATGTCAGTAATGCTAGTACTTTTCACCTCGTGTGAAACTATTTGGAGCTTGTAGACAAGTTTCTTTATGCAGTAATCCCACCAATGTCAGTAATGCTAATTTTTCACCTCGTGTGAAACTATTTGGAGCTTGCAGACAAGTTTCTGATGCAGTAATTCCACCAATGTCAGTAATGCTAGTACTTTTCACCTCGTGTGAATCTATTTGGAGCTTGCAGACAAGTTTCTTATGCAGTAATCCCACCAATGTCAGTAATGCTAGTACTTTTCACCTCGTGTGCAACTATTTGGAGCTTGCAAACAAGTTTCTGATGCAGTAATTCCACCAATGTCAGTAATGCTAGTACTTTTCATCTCGTGTGCAACTATTTGGAGCTTGCAGACAAGTTTCTGATGCAGTAATCCCACCAATGTCAGTAATGCTAGTACTTTTCACCTCGTGTGAATCTATTTGGAGCTTGCAGACAAGTTTCTTATGCAGTAATCCCACCAATGTCAGTAATGCTAGTACTTTTCACCTCGTGTGAAACTATTTGGAGCTTGCAGACAAGTTTCTTATGCAGTAATCCCACCAATGTCAGTAATGCTAGTACTTTTCACCTCGTGTGAAACTATTTGGAGCTTGCAGACAAGTTTCTGATGCAGTAATTCCACCAATGTCAGTAATGCTAGTACTTTTCACCTCGTGTGAATCTATTTGGAGCTTGCAGACAAGTTTCTTATGCAGTAATCCCACCAATGTCAGTAATGCTAGTACTTTTCACCTCGTGTGAAACTATCTGGAGCTTGCAGACAGTTTCTTATGCAGTAATCCCACCAATGTCAGTAATGCTAGTACTTTTCACCTCGTGTGAATCTATTTGGAGCTTGCAGACAAGTTTCTTATGCAGTAATCCCACCAATGTCAGTAATGCTAGTACTTTTCACCTCGTGTGAAACTATCTGGAGCTTGCAGACAAGTTTCTTATGCAGTAATCCCACCAATGTCAGTAATGCGAATACTTTCCATCCAGTGTGCAACTACTTGATGCTCACGGACAATCCCACAAATGTCAACAATGCTAGTATTTTACACCTCGCGTACAACTATTTGGAGCTGCAGACACGTTTCATTTAAATCCCACCAATGTCAATAGTGCGAATACTTTCCACATAGTTTGCAACTACTTGGCGTTTGCAAACTAGTTTTTTATATAGTGAAACCAGGTGGCAATGCATTATAATAGCAACGTAAAATGTGCAACGCTTTGCTAGTAAAACGGATATAAACTTGCCTCCAACCATTATGTTGATTACTGAGGCTCTCGACG
>JAQGDQ010000238.1:330000-342853 GCA_030141605.1 Tubiluchus corallicola | reverse complement strand
TATCATACGACTCCACCACATCACACCACACTGCACCACACCATACCACTGCACCACACCACACCGCACCACCCACACACCACACCACACCACCCACACCATAATACTCCACCACATCACACCGCACTGCACCACACAATACCACCACACCATACCACCTACACACCACACCACCCACACCATACCACTCCACCACATCACACCACACTGCACCACACCATACCACTCCACCTCATCGCACCACACTGCACCACACAATACCACCACACCGCACTGCACCACACCATACCACCTACACACCACACCACCCACACCATACCACTCCACCACATCACACCACACTGCACCACACCATACCACTGCACCACCCACACACCACACCACACCACCCACACCATAATACTCCACCACATCACACCGCACAGCACCACACCATAACACCACACTGCACCACACCACCCACCCACACCATACCACTCCACCACATCACACCACACCACACCACACCATACCACTGCAGCACACCGCACCACCCACACACCACACCACCCACACCATACCACTGCAGCACACCGCACCACCCACACACCACACCACCCACACCATACGACTCCACCACATCACACCACACCATACCACTGCACCACACCACACTGCACCACCCACACACCACATCACCCACACCATAATACTCCACCACATCACACCGCACTGCACTACAACACCCACCCACACACCATGCCACCCACTCCATACCACACTACCCACACCACACACCACACAGCCTATCACCCCACCACACCATCCATAGTACAACACACAAAGCACACCACCACCACACCACATCAAATCCACCACCTCACGTGGTGATCATGATGTTGATGATGATGATGGTGGCAATGATGACGACACCTATAGCACAAGCACCAACAGCACAGCATTACAACAAAACCATTCCAAACATTTTTCACAAAGTTGAAACTATGTGCTATAATATAATAAATAGCAAAGGCCCCGCAAAAGATTTTGCGTATAAATACACGTGTAATCAATAATACGCGAACATCCTACCTAGTCCTCATTTATAACACAAAGCCCGTAACATCATGCCTACTGTTTGTTTAACTAACGCAAACCCGTAGCAGGCAGCTTTTTGCTGAATTAAAGTTATAAGATTACAGCAGAGTACAATGGATGACGTCACAACAATAGCTTTGCGTCAGCAGTTTTCTAAGCGAAAATTGCCGAAAATAGAACTCCTAATTAACTCGCCAATACTCCTCTCGGTGGACCTGCCCTAAAATATAGCCCACGTCATCGTGTAGCCCCGTTCTTCCTCTTTCTGATGAGCCATATATCTCCTTCCTAGAGTCCCACCGGGCGACGCTAGAACGTTTTTCCCGCAGGCTGTTTGGTCAAAATTTCGAAAAAATCGCGAGTTGTGTCCGGGAAAACGCCCGTTGTGGGGCGCCCTGGCCGTCTCGGGAATTCTAAATATACCTACTACACCCACCGCTGAACGGGCTATCTATCCATACCCAGTACCCTCCTCGGCCCATTTCCGTTCTCTACATCTCAGCCGTATAACTTTTGCAAAAAACGGCCGAAAAAGGGCCATTTTTGGAGGTTTTTCGCCCCCCCCTTCCTTCCGGTGGGCCCAATTCGAAAAATAAACCATCAATGAGAAGACACTAGATAGAGACCTTTCGTTTGATATATAGATCGCCGCAAATGTGCCCTCGTCGAAGCTGTAGCCTCGAATCTTATATATATATAAATAAATAAATATATATACCAAGAATATTAATATAAGAGATTGACCTACTACACAATTAGAATTTAAAGTATGAAAGTCAATTGCGCCACTACAGAAACTCAGATAATTTTTTTTATCCATTTCTGATTAATCTGTATAATAAAACGTTTACATACTTTTCAGCTAATATGCTATTTTTTACCGACTTTTAAGACGATACGTTGGTGTCTGAGTCTGAGTGAGATTGTATGGTGCACATTTATAAGGATCCTTAATTAAAAAATGAAGTGAAAAGAGTTGAAAATTTTCTTTTAAATGCACAAATTTTGCTTGCGGTTTCTTTGCTCACCCACCTAAACACAACATAATTGTCAAAACGTGATGCTGCTTAATGTCTCTGTTGTTATGGACCAATTAAACTGTGAGCTACGGTATGCAATGTTTCTTCGAGCATCAATAATTCTCACAGTGGGCAATCATTCTTTGCTTATAATTGCATTGCATCTGTTCGAAACCACAGATCTGAAAAATACCTTTTTCTGCCTGTGGTTATCCCTGACAGCAGAATCTTAGGATGTAAGAATCAATACCACAGTGTTAGCTGTTTTAATTAATTTAAATTCAAAACCCAAATTCTGTGATTTCTTTTTTCAGGAAGTTGAATTTGGTGTTGGTACGTTCACGGTGTTACATGAAAGATTAGAAGTTGCAGATTTCACAGTTCCATTCACGTGGTACATTTATGATAAAGCGACCAGCACAAACGTTAAATCTTCGTGCTTTCATTGCTCCGTTCCCGTCACAGGTAATTTTTTTTAAGAACTTGATAAGTTTATTTTTCATGTAAATGAGCGGTTACTTTAGATATGCAGGCATGTGCTACATGTAGCTAAGTGCAGAATATCAACTTTTAAAAAAGAATGTATTTATTCATAATGTCTAAAAGAGAGCGTTCCATGTACGGCTGTGCATTTGTCTAGTTGTATTATATCTATACTGGAAGTGCTATTGACAAACCACTACAGTGTATAGTTTTTTGTTGGATTAACTGTTGTCTTTACCTGTCTTGAGATTATTTATTAATTTCGTTAATTTTCCACAGGTGTGGTATTCTTTTATTGGTAGTTTATTTGCATATAGGAGTTAACTAGTACTTATGTGCAGGGCCTATTTCAAGGGGGGGGGGGGGGAAGTGGGGATACTTCCCCGGGGCCTCACCCTCCATGGGGCCTCGCGCCAAGGTAACTGTTTTTTTTGCTTCATGCGAACATACTGCCTCCTCTCCCTCTCCCTCCTTCTCTCTTGCCGCACACGCGCCGTTTGCCAGTATTGACAAGTATTAAGGACTGGTCTTGAGAATAAAAAGCAGTTTTTCTTTCAATTGTTCTTTCCTTTAATTACTGTATAACTCCATATTTTCTCTTCGAAAATGCTTCTCCGGCATTCTAGCAGTTCAAAAATTTTCTGGGCGCCAACCATGGTAGCGCCCACCCCCGGGGAAGTATCTCGACGCATGAACCGCTAGCTAATTTGCTTATCTTATCATAGCAACACACAGGAGAATATAAATGGGAATTTTGCCGACATGGAGTTGTTACAAATAGATGTACTAAGCAGGTGCGTGAGAATCTACAGTGTAATAACTATTATCTCATCATAAATGTTTTCTTACAGAACAACCCTCTTACTCATTAATAAGATTCAAAAAGTAAATTCCTAATCAAGTATTGTCATAGATATACTACTAGGTACCTACCAGCTTTACGATTGCTGTGATATTTTCTCGTCCAAGCGTCTAACAACAAGTTACTGTAGCGTTTGTGTTCAAAATACTTTAAATATTTATGAGACGTTGGACTGGGAAAAATGCGTTGAAATCCTCCTCGTCGATGATATTCATCTTCTGCTTCTATTAGTTCTCGTACATCACCTGGTGTCAGATCATCTAGAATATGCTCAGTTATTTCCTGAAAATAGTTTACTAATAATAAGTGTGCCTTGAAAACTGCATTCGTGTTACTGTATTATTCATTTGCCAATCTATTGTTGTTACTGTTGGTGTGGTGTTGGTGTTGGTGGTGGTAGTGGTGGTGGTGGTGGTTGTGCGTTGCTGGTGTTGCTGTTACTGTTCCTGGCAGTGGTGATACTGCTAAAGTTCATATAGTTAACGGTAATTGTGCGCACGAGCACTCTATTCTGGTCAGGTTAGCGACCATGTTGCCATTGTAAATATCCTTGTAAGATAACTCACATTAAATTACCTGGTTTTTCCACAATATGGTGTAGTGCTTATTGCAGGTTTAACCTGCTTGCATAGGTCTGCACAAGACAGCACAATTAAAGCCCGTGCAACAATGCCTAAAAAACTTAATGATACTAAGAGAAGTGCTTGATACTTACATCTTCGGAAGAGTTTCTTGTAAAATGTAAACGCTTTTCGATTTCATATGCAGCTAGATTCGAACTCCGGAGGGATTTAGGAGGTGCAGGAAATTCGCCACGAGTTGTAGAAGAGTTGCTAAAAATGTTAAAAGTTGCTATTTTTAATTCCAGTAACACCGTATGCTACAGGTTTGAATATTCGTGTAACTCTAGCAGACTACAGACTTAGCTGAGTGAAGTATAAAAATCAAATTTATAGTTTTCTCCACAATAAGCTGTTGCACAGCTATTATAAGCCAAGCAATAAAGAAGTCGACTTTTTGAGATTCAAACTCACAAGTCTTTACACTGCGACAATTGATAATAAGTGAGAAAGTTAATAGTCATAAGGTAATGTAATGCCAAACACGCAAAACCATTTGTGCACAGTGAGCTGAATTCCATTTGTTAAATAATAAAATCTTTAGAACAGGCTCAGATAGGTTTACCACCAACCTTTCACGAGTCAGCAATGAAGACTTTTTCGGTAAGCGATAACCAGCTGTGTTAAAAGTATCACGTAACATTGGACCACTGATACTCGTTTGCATTGGATCATCGCGTTGGCTAAAAGCAAAACCAAATTTTATGAAAATAAGTTCATAGTTTACCAACGAAATGATAAATCAAACCAAAACCAGACGAAATGTACTGTACTGTACGTCAAAACAATCTACTCCTTAAAATATTGAAAGGAAAAAATACTATTTTTTTAAAAAAAATGACTCAAGTGAAAGTCGTGTGTACTTTTTATCGAACTTGAAAACGGGGCAGTATGAGAAAAATCATCCTGTCTTCCTTTAAGTAGGAAAGTTAAGGTTTGCGATGTGGTGAAGAAATTCAACCATCTCCTTGCATTTGTACAGTAGTATTTCTACCAATCATTTTTTTTCAAAGAGACTACCAAGTCCATGAACAAAATAGGCCTACAAGTTACTGAATACTCTACCATCCAATCTACATAGAATTGCTTAAAATGTTGTGAATTCAAATTAAAGCCTGATGATCCTCATAGGACTATTTCCAGAAAAATAACAGCAAGCCCACATGCCCACATGAAGAGCACACAGTTTCTTGTGATGTTCATAAAAATCAACTTCAACATGGCTTGCAAGCTTCACTAGTTATTAAGGGAAATGTTAGCAGAGAACAAAGGAGATATAAAGCAATAAAAATAATAACTGTATGGATTTCTAGAACATTTTGTGATAGCAAAATCTTAACAAAACCTTGGGATATTGTTAACTTCTAGTAGCCATGGCTTCAGGTTATCATCAAACAAGACATCATATCCATACAGTTGATGGCAGCAATAAGGAGTCCTCTGATAAGACATCATATCGTACAGGATGGTTTCCCCACTAAACAAACAAAATAAGAGTAGTGCGAACAGGAATAGCAAATTCTACATGGCAATTTTGTTAAAGGAAAAGCAAGTCTCTCGGGAGGTTGAGCTTATTTTAATACTTGAGAAAAATGTTGGAAAGTTTCAGCAATAAAATTTTGATAAACTAGTAAAATCAATTTAATGTCGCGATCACTTTACGCTTGGGAGCGGTCATTTTGAACTCAAAATTACGTCATTGGGTTACTGTGTACTATAAACACTTATCCCCTAGGTGATTGAGCAAATTTTTGCAGGTGCAATTACTATTATTAACTAAAGATTATTATTTTTTACTTTTTGATGAATTTCGTTGCCTACTGCGCTTCTGCTTCCAAAAAATACACAAAAATCTTACTAAATGGATATAACTGTAGTACATAACTTGTAAGATTAATAAGCAAGCTAGCAAGTTTTTTCTTTTCTTTTTTATCCTCATCTCCTAAGTAATTGTTGCTCTTTCTCATACTTACTTTTTCTCATAAATTTTTCTATATTACACTTTATTGATTCTTATTTTTTTCTTTCCATACTCTTAGTTTTTAACTTTACTCACAAACCTTGGTCAAATTCCCCTGTTATTAGACCCCATTTGAAACTACTACGTATAATAATCCTAATTACTGAATAATTGTATTGTTTTGTTTAGATTTAGGTATCTAACTTTATTATTTTTTGTTTTCAGTTCTTTTTGGATAATTGGTGTCATTTATACTGTTTTTATTATTTTTTCTCATTTGTTTTTGTTATCTGAAGCATCACCGTTAATTTTTAATATACTGATCTATTTATAAGAAAGGGCAGGAGACTAGATGACCCTGTGGTCCTTCCCTGCCCTGCTCCATGATTATAATTACTTAATATATAAAAAACTTTTGATGTTAAACTAATTAGAGAAAATAAATGTTCTATATCTATGTCTATGTCTATGTCTATGTAATGAAAAATGGTTACTGATGATACCTAGTATAATAACCTGGGATTAGTACTTACAACGTAATAGAATAATTATTTCGACAAGCTAAAACTGAACTCTAATAGCTAAATAACCTCCCTGTCAAAATTTGCGCCCCCCCCCTGCAAAATCGGACAAATATTTTTTTTGCAGTGAAAATTGCAGTTCGCATGTAATCATTTTCAATATGAATTAGAGAATTAGGCAAAAAAATGTTTGGTAGCTTCAGTGTGCGTGCAGACAAAACTCAGTGTGCATAGAGGTGCCTATCACAGTGTAGGCCTACAGGGACCACACACAGTTACATGCTCTACACACAGGCCAACAGGTCTGTGTGCTCAGCTATAAGATGCTGGTGTAGCAGCAGTACCATGCTGAAATTTGAGACTTTTTGAAAAGTTTAGACTTTTTTGTCCAAGGAAGTATCGTTGCACATTTCATTTTGACATTATTTCCTGCGTATTATTTTCTTAAAACTTGTGCGTGATAAATTTCTGTAAATAACAATTTAGTTAGAGGCACGTTAATAACGTTAGGTTAACTGAGAGTTAATTTTCTCATTATTGCTCTGTCCGCTACGCCGTCCTACACACATGCTAATTATAGGCCTGCATGCGGTATAAAAGGGGTTAAAAATTGGCTTAACCATTATTTAACCACTTCGGATACCTCGCCCTCCCAGAAAATTTTTGCGGCCCCCCCCCCTGCTTGCCACATCTAGTTCCGCCCCTTCGCAGAATAGCATGCTTATGTAAATTTATTATGTACACTATACAGTACTTAGTCATTTAAGGTACAATCCTGTGGATTAGAGCACTTTAAATTGTTGCTAGTTGAATGTGGTGACTAATTTTTACATAAACACAGTTACAAACAATGCTAGAATAGTGGAACTTCAGAATAAACTGCATGATACTTTCACGGCGTTCACGCAGTCCACAGTTTGCATCAATTTTTTTAAATATGCCCGCAACGAGGTTCGATTGGCGGGAGACAAAAATACTTAAATTTCTTTTGCATTTTTAAGCAAGGCATTTTAGTTTTTATGATTTATTTATGAATAATGTTTTCTTGTCCCTTAACTGTTTAAACTAAATTATTGGAACCACTAATCGAGACATCAAGACAATCATTTGTTAGTTTGTTACCTGATAATTTGCTTAACAATTGAGTATTGTATTTCTTTCCAGATTGGACGTATGTCAATTCCTTTCGTGATAAGATGGTGACGTAACATATGTAGGTTCCTAAACAGTAGGCAAATGTTTTTAAAGTATCTATAAAACAAGCTGTGATCAGATGAAATACATTATTTTTCTTAAAAATGCAAGCATATGCACCCAGTGATAAAAATGGAGACATTTACACACAAGACAGCCATTAATATATGAATAATATGAACAGCTAATAATGATTTAGCCTTGCATATTTTACAATTTACTGATAATTACAGAGTCTAGATTCTAGAATCCACAGTAAGACACCTGAGATTGCGAATTGTAACGCAGCACAAGTCATAATATAAGTATTCCACATTAATTAAAAGTATCAAAGTCTAGCAAATTTGGCTTGAAAAAAATCCGGCATTATGGGCAAACGTTCATTCGTATGTGAAAAATATATTTACTTTGACTTGAGAATTCAACAAACATTGTTGAATAATTGCAAAATTAACTTCATAACCTATGTGCTGAGTAAAATGTCTGAGAACAAAAGACATTTGTAACATTTTATTCCATTACAATGTAGTGAGTTGCTTTATCCTGGACTGCTAAACATAAAACTCTTTGTGTTCATGTAGAAAACAAACCAACACACTTATTTTATAATTATTGGCTAATGATTGTTCAAATTTCTTTTCAAAAATGAAAATGTTTGATTTCTTCTTCAATAATCTTTCATTTTCATCCGGGCTGCAATCCAACTTCTTAAATTTTTTTGTCTTTCAAATTTGGAATCAAAATTTAATTAGTTTTTGGTTTGTAACATTATCAATAACGACCTTCATGTTAAGATTTTAATAATTAACATTGAAAAGTTACTAGAGTGCAAACTTACCATATGTGTCCCTGCTTCGAGTAAAGATCGTGATTGGAATTAATAGTATATTTGACGTTATGTTGGTTCACCTCACCATTTGTGAGATGAATGAACTTGTTTCCCAAGTTTTCTGTATTGTATCTAAAAATAGACAACCAATGATTAGCTGTATCACTGCTGTCATGCAGTGAGCTGTTTATGTATGTATTTATGTTTTTAATTTCCGCAGTTTTCAGAACTGTTTTTGTGAAGTACAAAGTTTTTCCAAAATTTGCTTTTTGAACGGAACACATCTAAATCATGTGAAAATTTACAAACAGTTTACAAGTGATTATTCGAGCATTTTAATCTCAGACAAAAACAATTAAACTTTCAAATAAAACTTTCAGATTATTTCAATGGACTGGTGCTGAGGTAAATGGAGATTGTGTGACAATCAACGCCCAAAATCACCATCACTATTCTGTCACATTCATGCATTTCTCACAGCAACAAAATTTATTTATACCGATATATTCATTGGTGCTTTACAAATAGTCGCAAGGTAAAATTCACGACAAGTCATAACACAGAAGTAAAAACCAATAAAAACAGTTATCAGTTATCAAAACATCATGAGAAAATCTACACAGAACATAATAAATCTCTTATAAATAAAATTATTTCAATTTATTATAATTTATGATACACCCAAGTGTTAAAAATACATGTAGCTAATTTTGTTTCTCCCAACTTTTGTCACTAAAACTACCCTAGTTGTAGAATGTCTGAAATAAAAGCTTTTTGACTTGAAAAATAGTGAATATTTTCTAATCATTGTGATTTGTAGCGTTGGACAGAGGCAGCTAGTGTGTTTGGCACGTGCATTACTGTGTCGTTCTAAAGTGTTAACACTTGATGAGGCAACGGCAGCCATTGACTTAGAAGCAGATGATTTAATTCAGCAAACTATCAGGAGAGAATTCATAGACTGCACTGTATTAACGATTGATCATCGACTTGATAGTATGGATAGTACTAGATATGGTTAGGATTGATTTATTATTAATGTGCGATAAAATAAATCCTCAATTTCGTGAATGCAAATAGTGGTAGAAAAAATGTGAAAAAAATCAGAACTGAGTCTGGACTTGAACCAGGAGCTCGGAGATTATGCGAATTTTATTAATGAAAGTGTTGTAATAGACAGTACTAGTGTACTTCACGAGTAGTAATTTATAATGGATATTACGAGATATGCAGTTTACTGGTATAAGTTTAATAATGAATAAATAGTGTAAGATATGTTTTAGTAGTAGAACAGTTGGTTTTTGCTAATTTATTGTAATGTTACTTTCAATGCGTATTTTGTGATACAAAACTGGTATATATAGTTGTGTGGTAAAAATCTGTGGTGCTCCACTGAATCTACAGTTTTTGAATCTCCTATAACAGATTACGGAAGAAACTTTGCCTATAGACGATGCGCAGAATGCAGGAATTCTGACGGATTTAAGGTCCTGAATGCAGAACACTTAATTATGCAAGTCCTAGTACTGTCATGCATCTGTCATTTTTGTTTAACAGCATAATCAGTCACAATCACATAAATGAGATTACAGGATATCTGAAGGTCTGAAGGACCACAAGAAATCATTTGGTCTGCTTAAAGCTGTGGCTGTTTTAAAGCATTATATAACAAGCTGGTATAAAAATCAGGAAACACAAAGTGTGTAATGCAACCTCTTCCAGTTTTGGGTCTGGCGTAAGGCAGGGTTTCCTCTGCACATTTCTTTAATGTGTATTTTTATAATCTGTCAGAGGAATTGAGTAAATTGCACGTCTGTGGATAAAACAATGCAGTGCTAATCATACATTCCATAAACAATGCAGTGCTAATCATAAATTTTGGTCATACAGCCTACAGAAAAAACGTTCTAGCTTCGCCTTGTGGGACTCTCGGAAGGAGATATAGAAAGAGCAAGAACAGGGCTACACGATGGTGTAGGCTATATGTTAGGGCAGGTCCACCAAGAGGAGTGACGACGAGTTAATTAGATGTTCTATTTTTGGCAATTTTCGCATAGAAAACTGCTGACGCAAAGCCATTGTTGTGACGTCATCCATTATACTCTGTCTATAACCTTATAGCTTTAATTCAGTAAAAGCTGCTGGCTTTGTGTTATGAAAATAAACACTAGTTAGGATGTTCGCGCATTGTTGATTATAAGTGGATTAATAAGCAAAATTTTTTGCGGGGCCTTTGTTAGTACGTTTTAATTCTCTTATTCACAAATTGATAATGTGTTCAGCGTCTGTTGAAATTAGATTCTTTAAAAGTTTAAAAGTTACTAATACTCTAATTTTCATTGTTTAGTTCTGTGGTACGATTTTAATATCGGTACTCTCAACAGATTATGTATATGGTTTATAATAATGGAAAACGCAAATTATTTAATCTTGAATATGGTTGTGGTGCTTCACGAATGTGATGAAATCTTACTATAACTCGCTTTTTATGTATTCGTAGTAAAGTTTGCTATAGGTTGATTTTGAATTCGAGCAACAGTTTATTAATAAGTGTTGTTCATTTTGACATAATTTTGTCGCTCTAAATGTTTTGTGTCTGAAAAGATCTTTTGATTATATAATACGCATACTTACATAAGACTAATACATGTTTGCTGGTTATTAGTCTGAATTATTTGCCGAACGTGTGACTTTACCAATTTATTTCATGCACCATTTTATTCACTTTGGTTTTTGTTTCATTATTTCACAATTTTAATTTTATTCCACTCTTTTATTATGTTTTATTTAGGTTTTTTGGTGAAATAAAAACTTAATCTAATTTAATCCGGTCCAGCCAATCTAAGCCGATCCAATCTAATCTTTAGTTAATCTAATCTAATCTAACGTTTAGTTAATCTGGCATTTCAAAATGCACGGTACATTTTACTCACTTTTCACTAGCAAAGCGAACTCTCGCATCTGAATAAAGATAAATTCTCAGTGGGTCAATGGAAGGGACGTACACATACAAGCGCAGGTCAAATTTGTATCCTCCAATCAAGTAAGGGTTTGAAACGTATCTAAAATAAGAGTTTGTAACATAGCAATGAGACACACAAAGCCAAGCTATAAAAAACGTCAAATTTTTACTAACTGGCAGAAAACAGACAAGCTTGCCGAAATGCAATCTTAATTAAAGCAAAATCAGACTCAATCTTAAATTGTAGGTCATAACAATCTACTCTTTAAAATATTGAAAGGAAATGTACTATTTTTTTTCAAAAATAACTTATGTGAAAAATTATTAAAACACAAGCGTAATTTCGCGTTTGCGCCGCTAGTTCTTCGGTGTTACATAGATTTCGCCATTTGCTAGTTAGACAGGCAGTAGCACCTGCATTTCGGAAACGCTTTGCACAAAAACAGGTGCTGTACCTCTCACTTCAGATGTGTTAGTTTGTGACGAATTGCATACGTTCGACAGCTCAGGCTTGAGCACAGCGGTAATTTTTAACTTAAAACTTGCCAAGTTCTAGTACAACACACTGAATATCTTACAGTAGCACGGTACTTCAATTTTCGCTTTCTCAAACACGCTCGTGGAATATTTTTGCTGTTGAAAATTATGTTTGTGATGTCATCAATAGTTGTGCTCGCCTGCGTTAATTAAGTTTTTATTCTATTGTTTAATTATCAGAAACGCTTTTGCAGTATTAATTATGTTAAAATGTAAACTTTTTATCGGACTTGAAAATGAGGTAGTACTATGAAAAATCATCCTGTCTTCCATAAGAACCACTGGCATTTTCACATTCTGATTATCGATTTCTGATAATTGATGATACATTGCTGCTAGACGTAGTGAATACTTTTGCGACTTTCATCAAACAAGAAACACCAATCATGAATCGTGCTTTTTCTCCTTATACAGCTAATCTATTCTGTCAAGTGTTTATAAAGCTGCTTAAAAATGAAGTTGAGTCTACGGGTTAGAAATTTAACTCCTTGCTGCTTGCACTAGAAAGCAACTCCAATAATTCCCATTGATAATGTTATCTTATTGCAAATATTAATCATTTTTGTGGCGTATTTTTGAAAAAAATTCATCGCATGAGCACCAAAGTGGAATTTAGTGCTTGCTTTGTTAATATTAATAAATCATATTTTAATTTTGATATTAGCATTCAAACAAAAACATTGACGTTCCGTCTTAAAAAATCCTTTCTAAAAAGGGAAAGAAGTTTACTTCTTAATATTAGGTTAAAGCCTTACTTTTGTACAATCGCCTGTTTCTTATGCAGTTTTT